>JABEZY010258075.1:277-15562 GCA_013467495.1 Gossypium gossypioides | reverse complement strand
ATTTTTCCGTAAAATTGTAGACCATGAAAATATAATAATAACCATATTTTCCCTCGTCGAATTTGTGGTTCCGAAACCACTGTTCCGACTAGGCCCAGAGTCGGGCTGTTACAATAAGCATACACAAATGTTTGGAAATTTTTGATAAGTATTTCATAAACCTTTGGTAAAAATTGGCATGGCCTAAGAAACTTTTAACTTCTTTAACAGTAACTGGTGGTGTTAACTTCTCAATTACATCCACCTTTGCTTTATCGACTTCTATCCTGTTTCTTGAAATTTTGTGTCCTAAGATAATTCCCTCCTTAACCATAAAGTGGCATTTCTCCCAGTTAAGGACGATATTTGTCTCCTCGCATCTCTTCAGTACCTTAGCCAAACTACTCAAACAAACATCATAAGTGTTACCAAAAATAGAAAAATCATCCATGAATACCTCAAAAAATTTTCTACCATATCAGTAAATATTGCCATCATGCATCGTTGAAATGTGGCAGGTTCATTACATAAACCGAAAGGCATTCGCCTAAAAGCAAACGTATCGTATGAGCTAGTAAAAGTTTTTTTGTGTTGGTCTTTCAGGGCTACAACTATTTGGTTATATCCCAAATATCCAGATAAGAAATAGTAATATTCATTATTTTCCAGTCAGTCCAACATCTGATCCATAAAAGGCAACGAAAAATGATCATTATGAGTGGCTTTGTTCAATTTTTTGAAATCTATATAAATTCTCCAACCCGTGACTATCCTCATTGAGTTAACTCATTAATATGACAACCTCTTCTTCCCACCAAAACTCGAGCCTACCACTCTTGTCCCTATTGAGGAAGCCAGTTACGAGGGGGAGGAAGATGTAGATGAGACTGCTGATTCGCCAACTGAGGACAATGTTTAATTGTTCTTGCACTTGTACTTGTCTCCTCATTAATGAAATTTTCTACTTTTATTCCCTTGTCTTTTATTTCCACTATACTTTACCTTTCTTTCTGTCATTTCCCAATACGTTTACTACCAACTTACAATGATCCACCGACCTGCACTTATTCTCAAAACACTTATTGACTTTATAATAACTTAAGGGACCAGGCCAGATCTAATGTATCATGCATATAGGGGTTATTCCTTATTTTCTTAAGTCCAAAGGATCAGAAAAACTAAAGCTTTGGTACCACTAAATTATAACACTCTATACTCGACACGACCGTTAGGTCTAGGTACCCAATGTCACAATTAACCCAAGTTACTTAATAGAAATTTTAACTTGATTTATTTACAAAGTAATTAACTCTAGAATTAATTCATATTTATCACATAACTTTTTTTTTAAATCATCTACAGGTTTCAAAACTATAACTACAAATAAACTTCCTACAATTTATAATGCTCTTACAATCAACTTGCCTTATAGAGTCATGTACATGCTTATATATATACTGCGACTTGGAATTTAAAACTTTGATAAACATTCACTTGTTTAAACCTGAGATGTAGCCTCTAAGGATGCCCCTCTATATGTATGGTACAATTATGGTGTCATTTTCATGGGCTTAGTGGTGTCTGGCTTGGTCCCTCCACATGATTCTCAAGTCATCCCTTGACCCTACATTCAAGGTAAAAACAAACGTAAGTTCAAAATAACTTAGTGAGAATCTATACAATAGTTTTTGCAAATGACTTGAGGTTCAAGAAATAAATGATCAATACACAAAATTTAACTCCCTGCATATCATAGGAGGTTATACGGTTTATCCGGTGTTGGCGGTACCCATACTTTTTTCCTAAAGAATCATTGGCAAACAATCAAGCTGAATTAGCTATCGTTTTTCCCTTACTACCGACCTCTTTCGAAGAGTTGAACTTGTCTAGCTTCTTCCAGACTTCTATTTTACCTTTCCTGGTTGAACTTATGGATTGGCGACTACGTGATAACTCTTCAAAAGAGTTATATTTCATGCCTTTGGACCTAGTTAATTTCTTGTACTTAAGTACATCTAGTTGCATTTTAGGACATTTCATTAGTATTTTTAGCATTGCATTAGAACTTGGGTTATGTTTCAATATTAGATACTTTTAATTACTTGTGGAAAGGTTGTGTTTTATGGTATTGGCAGGTGTAGGATGGGGAACAAGAAATAAAGAAGTGAAATTTTGAAAGGGCAAAAGGGTGGTTAGATTGCCAACTCGTATGCCATGGAAATGCCAGGAAGATGTCCAGCCGACATTCAACGCATATCAATTTTAGCCCAACTCTACTTGTACCAAACAAATCTGGCTAGAAAAGAGGAGGAGATAAATCTTGGGCTGTTGGAATTATCCTGAAAAGAAAAAGAAAAAAAAACAATTTAAAAAGCCAAAGGAGGACACCCCAGAGAGAGTGGAGAGTGAGATCCTTAGGTGAAATAGAAGGTAGCGGTTGAATAGAGATAATAAAGGAAAAATGAAGGCAGATCCTCTCAGCCACCTTAGGACATTGAGCAGCTAAAGTGAGGATTTGAAAAGGGAACGATGTCTTCTCGATGTTCTTCCATTATTTTTAATCTATTGCTTCATGAATTATAGTGATGAAAATGAAGTTTGAGTTGAATTTTATTTGTCAACCAATGAGCTAAATCTCATAGGGTTGGGATTACATTGATGAAACTTTAACTGTCTTTAATGGTTGCAGTATAAATCTAAATTATTTTACTTTTCATTCAATTGCTTTATTCTTTGAAATGTATGTGAGCAATCCCTAGACATAGACGACTATGCAGCAGATCCTTAAATTAATCTAAAGTCTAAAAAGGTTAAATTAGTTAGACTGTGGTTGAATGATATAAGAAAGTACTCGACAGATACTTGTAGTAGACTCTAGACATATAGCAACGTTCATACAAAAGGAAACAGTGCAGGGTACCATATTCAAGGCCTATAGAAACAAGCAAGGTAACTTGAGGTTTTTGCTTTCGAAAGAGGCAAGCCACTTTAGAACTCTTCTAAGCAGTAGGTTAAGTATGATCTTGCTGAGGTATTGCTGTCAAGAAAAGTAGATTCTTAGTAATCCCAACCTTCCCACTCAACAACGCATAACCCTTATCTTTTGCCATAGAATTTTTGCCATCGCATTCGTAGTTATTTATTTGTTCATTTACATAATATTCCTGTAGTAATTCTCATAATTAACATTGTATTTCTACTCTCGTTGCCATAGCAATTCCAAGTATTAATTAATCCCACATATTGCATACATCACTATTCCTTTTAATTGCCACTGTATACTTACCATAGCTTTATCATAACATTAATCACATTTTATTATAATAAGTTGACCACTTTTGTGCCTCAACCCGATCCTTGTGGGAACGATAGTCACTCATCACTTTATTACTTGATTTGATATGTATACTTGGACAAATCACATATCATTTCACACGAGACAAGTTTTTGGCGCCATTGCCGGGGATCGATAATTTGGTGTAATTTGGTTTGATTATTTTACTTAATTTCATTAGTTTATTTTAACTTAGTTAATTTAAATTCCACAGGTTTGCCAACTGTGTATGAGAAGCGGCATTCTTGCAAACAAAGATTATCCTTTTGACCCAAAGATCGAGAGAACTTTGCAAAGAAGGTGAAAAGAACTGAGAAAAATGGCTAGAAATGAGAATAATCCCAGTCTCAACGATAATCTAAATGGCCCTAGTCTTAATGATAATCCAAATGGTCAGGATGTTAATCTTTATATTCGTCAAGTAATAGATGACCGAGATAGGCCTATTTGAGAGCATGTTGTTCCAATTTTAGATGACCTGATTCCAGGGATAGTTAAACCATAAATACAGGCTTAGCAGTTTGAACTGAAACTGGTAATGTTTCAGATGTTGCAAATAGTAGCGCAATTTGGTGGACTGGCCACTGCAAATCCAAGATTGCATTTACAACTTTTCCTAGAAGTTTGTGACTCGTTCAGGCAATAGGGTGTTCCTGAAGACGCCCTATAGCTTAAACTATTTACATATTCTTTAATAGATGACATCATGGAATGATCTTTGCTAGAGGTTTTTGCTACGGTATAATCCACCAAACATGAATGCCAAGCTTAGAAATGACATCACGTCTTTTTGACTATTAGAGGATGAAACATTATATGAAGCTTGGGAATGATTTAAAATTTTAATTTGGAAATGTTTGATGCATGGATTTCAGTACTGGACTCAAATGAAAATATTCTATAATAGGTTGAATGCACATACGAGAATGGTAGTTGATGCATCTACCAATGGTACATTGTTGGATAAATCTTACAACGAAGCATATGAGATTTTGGAAAAGATTTCCAATAATGATTATCAGTACCCTACCTTAAGAGTTGGAATGTACAAGACAGCTTCTGGTACATGGAGCTCGACGTAATTACTTCATTGATAGCCCATGTATCTTCTTTAGCTAACATGATTAAAACAATGAATAATCCAACTGCATTCTAGTAGATGAAATCAGCCGAGCTGTCAAATTTTTATTGTGGCAAAGATTGTGTTTGATGAATGCCTATCAAACCCAGCATCGGTATACTACATGGGAAATTTTAACCAAAATAATAATTCATATTCCAACACTTACAATCTAGGGTGGACGCAGCATCTGAATTTTAGTTGGAATAATCAAGGTGCGGGGAGTTCACACAATGTTGCAAGACAAAATATCCACAATGCACAACCCGGTTATAATCATCCTATGCCAAGGCAAAATGCTCAACAAGGTTAGGTATCATCTGAAGCTACCTCTGAAGCTAAAGAATCTAGGGAGTTTCACTATCCCCTGTTCAATTGGAAATCATTATGTTGGTAAGGCATTATGTGATTTAGGAGCGAGTATAAATCTAATGCCTATGTCTATTTTTAGGAAGCTAGGAATTGGGAAAGAAAGACCTACTACAGTGACTTTGCAATTAGCTGATCGATCCTACACCCATTTAGAAGGTGAAATTGAGGATGTGCTAGGAAGAGTAGATAAGTTTATCTTTCCTGCTAATTTCCTTGTTTTAGAATTTGAAACTGATCAAAATGTGCCAATTATTCTTGGAAAACCTTTTCTTGCTACAGGTAGAATTCTAATTGACGTACAAAAAGGTGAACTAACCATGAGGGTAAATGATTAACATGTTACTTTTAATGTTTTTGATGTTTTGAAATGTGCAGGCAAAACTAAATAATGCCATGCCATTGCCTTGATAGAAATAGTAGTAAAGGAATTCACCAGACTTTGCCACAACAATTCTGATAGTAATTAAGACTCATTAAAAGGATTGACAAAGTAAGTTTAGAAGAAATCGGTGAATTCATGGAAGCCAAACAAATGGTGGAGAGACCAGGGAAAAAGTTTAACTCTTTAGATTTATCGACTCATTCGTTCAAGCCTATTAAACCTTCTATAGAGGAACCACCTACATTGGAGTTGAAACCTTTTCCGCAGCATTTAAAATATGAATACTTGGGGAGATAACAACACCTTGCCAGTCATGATTTCTGTGGAATTGACATCCAAACAAGAGGTCAAGTTGTTAGAAGTCCTACGATGATTTAAAAAGGCATTAGGATGGACCCTTGCTGATATAAAGGGAACTAGTCTTACGTTTTGCATGCATAAAATCTTATTAAAGGATTTCCATAGCAAGTCTATTGAGCAGTAGAGAAGATTGAATCTGATAATGAAAGAAGTTGCCAAGAAAGAGATTATCAAGTGACTTGATACTGGCATTATTTACCCAATCTCGAACAGCTCATAGGTAAGCCCTATACAATGTGTCCCCAAGAAAGGAGTTGTCGCAATGGCTAGTAATGAAAATAATGAGCCCATACCGACTCGTACGGTCATGGGATGGAGAGTGTGTACCGAAAGCTTAACAAGGCAACTAGGAAGAACCGTTTACCCTTGCCGTTTATTGGTAAGATGTTGGACAGGTTAGCAAGGAAAGCTTTCTACTATTTTTGGACGATTGTTCAAGGTATAATCATATTACCATAGCTCCCAATGACCAAAAGAAGACAACTTTCACGTGTCCATATGGTACTTTTGCATTTAGACAGATACCGTTCAGATTATGTAATGCCCCAACAACTTTTTAGCATTATATGATGGCCATATTTTCGGATATGGTGGAGAATTTCCTTGAAGTTTTCATGGATGATTTCTCTGTTTTTGGCAATAATTTTAAAGATTGTTTGAAAAATCTAGAATTGGTTTTGTGCTGCTATGAAGAAATAAACCTTGTCATGAACTGGGAAAAATGCCACTTCATGGTTCGTGAAAGAATTGTCTTAGGATATCACAGCGAGGAATTGATGTAGATAGAGTAAAAATCGAAGTAATAGAAAAATTACCACCTTCCACCAGTGTCAAGGGTGTTAGAAGTTTTCTAGGTTATGCAGGATTTTATAGAAGATTCATTAAGGATTTTTCAAAGATATCTAAACCCTTGTGTACACTATTAGAGCAAAAATAAATCCTTTGATTTTGATAAACACTATCAGGTTGCTTTTGAGGAATTAAAGAAAAGATTGGTAGCAACACCAATTATAGTAGCTCCAGAATGGACCTTTCCATTCGAACTCATGTGTGATACCAGCGACTATGTCGTAGGAGCAATGTTGGGGCAGAGGAGAGACAAAATACTGCGTGCAATATATTATGCTAGTAGAACTTTGACAAACACACAGCTTAATTATACCACCATGGAAAAAAAAGTTGTTAACTGTGGTGTTTGTGTTCGATAAATTTTGTCCTTATCTAGTGGGTACCAAGGTCATAGTTTACACATATCATACGGCTATTAAGTACTTTGTGCATAAGAAAGATGCCAAGTCGAAATTGATTAGGTGGATACTATTTCGACAAGAGTTTGACTTGGAGATTCGAGATCGAAATGGGACTAAAAACCAAATTGCTGATCATTTATCAAGGTTAGAATCAGGTAATGAAGATGGAAGTGATAACTTTATTAAAGAATATTTCCTAGACAAACAATTGTTAGTTGCCAAGGCATTACCCTGGTATGCTGACATAGTGAATTTCTTGGTAAGTGGTGTGATGCTGCCCAATTTAAACACCCAAAAAAGGCAAAAATTTCTTCATGATGCTATGAAATATTATTGGGATAAACCCTTCTTATTTAAACATTGTGTTGATCAAATCATTCGAAAGTGTGTCCCTAACGACGAAATACATAGTATTTTGCAGCATTATCATTCGATTCCTTATGGAGGATATTTTAGAGGAATGAGAACTACCGCTAAAGTATTTCAGTTGGGATTCTATTGGTCAAATATGTTCAATGATGTTCATGAATTCTGTCAATCGTGTGACCGTTGTCAAAGAACAGGGAATCTATCTAGGAGACATGAAATATCGCAACAAAGTATACTGGATGTTTAGTTATTTAATGTATGCGGAATAGACTTTATGGGTCCATGTGCACTATTAGTAGGAAAATTGTACATACTTTTGGCAGTAGGTTATGTTTCTAAATGGGTAGAAGTGGTAGCCCTAGCTACTAATGATGCTAATTCAGTACTGAAGTTCCTACACAAGAACATCTTTACAAGATTTGGTACACCTAGAGCAATTATCAGCGATGAAAGATCCCATTTTATTGTAAACTGGTGGCCAATGCCTTGCACATGTATGGGGTGAATCATAAGGTTTCTATGGCATATCATCCCCAAACAAATGGACAAGCTGAGATTTCTAATAGAGAAATTAAACAAATTTTGAAAAAAATGGAGAATCCATCTTGTAATGACTAGTCCACTAGACTAGATGAAGCTTTGTAGGCCTATTGGATTACGTTTAAAACACCATTAAGGATGTCACTGTTTAAAATTTTTTATGGGAAGCCATGTCACTTACTTGTTGAGCTTGAGCACAAAGCATTTGGGGCTATCAAGAAGCTGAACATGGATTGGGCTACTGCTGGCAATAAAAGTTTGTTAAAGTTGAAAGAAATGAAAGAGTTTCAGGCACAAGCATATGAAAATGCTAAACTCTACAAGGAAAAGACCAAGCGATGACATGATAACATAATTATGCTAAGACAATTTGAACCAAGACAACAGGTATTACTGTTTAATTTTAAACCTAATTTGCTCCCTGGTAAATTGAAATCTCGCTGGTCAAGTCATTTTGAAGGAGTTTAAGTATTCTCACATAGATCTGTTGTTATCAAAGACATGGAAACGGGTGTTACATTCAAAGTTAATGGACAACGCTTGAAGCACTATTGGGGTCCTCATGTGGAGCGTGGCAAGCAAAGCATCAACCTCCGAAATGATTGAGTTAGCAATTTTTTATTTTATTTTAATTATTTGCTTTACTTTAAATTCATTTTTTTTATTTTTGTTGGTTGGTTATGTTCTAAATTTTTATTTCATGTCATTTCATTTCTGATTTTTTTATGCATTAGTGCAGTTTTTCAAAGGCAAGATAAAAAAATCAAACTTATTAGTGTGTACTAGGAGGACGATTGCTGTAACATTACAGACGAGCATTCTGTCATGAAAAACTGAGTGATAAGGTGTTAAATTATCAAGGGTTGATTGGGTATAAAAGTCCAAAGGAGAGATTCCTTGAGCATATTGACCTAATAATTTTTTTGGGAAACCTTAGGAAGACAACCTATATTGTAAGGCTAGGTCACTTTATCTTTTCTCCCCAAAAATTTCTTTTCTTCTCGCCACGTCCCTAGCAAGTTTCATCTTCCCTAAAACTGTCATCATTAACCCCCCTTATTTCCCTCTCCCCAACTGTTCATGTTTTACGTTTCACATAAAGCTCTCACCTTTACAATTTCTTTATCTTCAACCTCTACTCCATTTTCTTTACACTACATCTCTCAAAGATTTATCTTTATTCTTCTTAATGGCTCGCATCAAGAGTGCTTCTAAAACTGCTGAATCATCATGCACTGGTGTTTCCCAACCAAAGACATTCTTCAACTCTGCTGCAACCACAAGTTACTCAAATAATATTTTAAAGTGTCCCTTTTGTTTTGAGCAGGGATTCTTGTTTAAGGATGAACCTATATGTGATATGATGAGTCTGTATTGTCGATAGTAGAGCAGTATGGGTGGGGCATTTTTTGTTCGCCCCCAAAGGATATTTTGGGCAGAGTAGTTAAGGAGTTCTATGCCCATGTGAACTCCCCTAATTCTCCTTTCATCTATGTCTAGGGCACTTCTGTACCGTTTGATGAAGACCGTATAAATGCCCAGTTTGGCTTTAGAGAGGTACCAGATGAACATATCAAGTTTGCAAATAACGTCACAACTGAGGGTATGACACAATTTTTGAAGGATTTATGTGGCGAGGGCACACAATGGATTGCCTTTAGTCAGGAATGCTACGCTGTTGAAAGGGCTTCATTGTAACCGATTGGGAAGGTGTGGTATCACTTCCTGAAAAGTCAACTTATGCCATCCACGCAAAATACCACTGTTTCCAAGGAAAGGATGCTTTTGTTGCATTCTATTATAAAAGGAAGAACGATTAATATGGGAAGGATTATCTTTTAAGAAGTCCATCATTATGCTGAGAAGAATGTTGGAAGTTTAAATTTTCATTCACTCATTACTACATTATGCAAGACTAGTAATGTTCCTCTTAATGATGCTAAGGATATTACCCCTAATAAGGGTGGACTCATAAAGGCAATTTTTGCTAAGCTTCGAGGTATTGATACTACCTCAACAACTCAACAGAGTCAAGCTTCTACTGCCACACGCGTTCCCACAATAGCACCTTCAATCACTCAAGGATCATTTGACCAGCAAATATTAAATTCCCTAAAGCAGCTAGAGCAAAGGATGTCCCACTTTGAAAGTCAGCAATACCAACTAGCTAAAAAGTTGGTCCAGGCTAAAGAGCAGTAGGCTCAGTATTGGTTATATTTGAAGGGTAGAGATTTTGCAGTTAAGCGATCTCTTCAAAAGAATTTTTTGAAGCCAGTGCCAAAGTTTCCTGTTTTCCCCATGATTTTGCTCCCATCTGCTGAGGCTGAAGTAGAACCAGCTCCAACTACTGCTGGAGTTGACTCAGTAAATGAAGAGACCAATGCTGATGTTGGACAAGCTATTGAGGAGACCAAGAAGTCAACATCCGTTGAGCTTAGGAAGGATAAATAAGAAGGAAAGGAAGGATAGAATGACCCTACCACTACTACTACAACTCATCCACAACAAAAGGCAAACTCCTATACCACCATCTCCACCAACCTCTGTGACTACACAAGACTGTGCAATTGATCTGTTGATCAATGATCTCACGAAAACTGATAAGGAAGGTGAAGAAGTAAACCCCATGAAAAGGAGGATGAGGTATAAGGTCAGTGCCCGCAAGTCCACACGAAGAACTAAATAAAGTACCTACAATACAGTCCAATCCAGATAAGTTTTTTTTCTTTTGATGATCATGCATTTCATTTCATTTTGCCATGACATTTGTCTGTCCATAACTATATTTTTGTCGCATGCACATACATTGAGGATAATGCATCCCTTAGGTTTGGGGGTTTATTTTCCATTTAGGTTGCACTTTATATAATATAGATGTTTTGCCAATACATTGTAACCATCGAAGTATTGTTTTGTTTATAAGAAGTACAATTTATACTTATGATGTTCGATGATGAGTCGATATACCTAGAACATGTGACAGTGGATTGGGTGAATTTAGCTTAGGTTAAGATGTTGGAAAATTAACTCCTAAAAATAGGATGTTTTATACTCAGTGTGTTTGTTTTTTTTGGGGGGGGATATAGTAAGTATCTTTTAATGAACTTAGGGATTTTTAAAGCCAAACATTAGTTATATTGCCACAACATTATTTAAATAAAGGACAGTTGGCACTCCACTATTTAGAGTTGCCAAGCAGGTCAACATCACTTTGTTTGCTTCATCGTGCTGTTAATTAGAAATGTAAGTCTAAGTAAGAGTGTGTTTCATGGAAATAAAATTAAGGGCACTCCGTTGTAGCAACAAAGAATAAGTAGCTAAGGAGGTAGTTGTATGCTCCATCAATCTTTTTAGTCAAAAGTTTGAGCTTCATGAGTGGCTTTTGGTTTAAATTGTGACATGATTGAGTACTCAGCAATTCAGTGTATGCTCCACTGTGATTGTCAAGTCAAAGAATTTTGTGACATGCTAAATTCCCTAATAATAATACCATTAAAAAACAAAATAACCATAAATATGATTAATATATTATGAGTAGGCTTAAAGCAAGTAACTTATGTTTAGGTAATAAATGAACTAAGTAAATTAGAAAATGGTTTCTATAGGCCAAAAGAGAGAATACAGGAGTACTTAGGAGATTCTGTGTTTAGGGAGAATTTTTTGCTTTTCCTTTGTTGAGCAACCCTTTGACACTTGAACAAGTTTTAGGAAAAAGGATATTGCTGAGAACTGATGTACTTGTTATTCTTTGAATAGCCTGGCAGTATGAGTTGGTTTGGTGCACTAGCAAAATGTTGGTATTTATGCATGCATGCATATTTTGCTTGAAGACAAGCAATAACTCAAGTTTGTGGGTGTGATAACTTTTGAAAATAGTTACGCAATGGACTATATTTATTAATTCGGGAATATTATTTTATCTGTTCACCAGTGGATTATGCCATGGCTAACCATGGACTTTTGATTTTGAAGAATCAGTAAACCCCTTTTGAGGTGTCACCCCATAGGACCTGTATATCATTTACACGGTGTCGCCTCGAAAGACCAGTTGATAATCATTTACATAGTGTTGCCTCGAAGGACCTATATATCGTTTACATGGTGTATCCCTAAAGGACAAGTAGATAATCGTTGCATGATGCAGCTAAACTCCCTTGAATCCCCTATCAATCCGTCCATTCCTCTATTATGCCAACTTTCATATCTTCAACTAACTCATCAAAGTAACTCCCTTCGTACTCCGCATCTTAAAAAAAATACATTTCACACACAACAATTCACTTATTACTACAACATATAGTACGCTATATTTTAATACATTAATACACAAACACATTGTGCATTCAGAAAGAATACTAGCATTCATTCATATGTATCCACGGTATTAATCATGCATAGTTTGCCCATTCATCATAATCATAGACAACCATGGATTTCAAACTAAACTCAGAATAGACACTCGAGCAAAACACTTTAGTAGCCCAACAATAAACAACACCCAAAGCAGGGTACAAAAACTTACCTTAAATCCTTCGTCCTTGCCAGCTTAGCTTGTCCAAACGCCAGAGCCTCCTTTGTCCTAGAAGCTAAGCATGACAACCCATACACCAATTAAACCGAGAGTAATTAACTTAGAAACCCAGAATCAAGTCTCATATAGGAGCTTTATCAAAGATTTCAGAAATCTTACTTCTCTTTTCCCAATTTCACAAATACAGGAAGATAAAAAAGCTTACCAATTCCCCAGATTCTCTAGTTTTTTGTCTCAAACCTCATGATCACCAATCACCAAAGCCCCAATTAAGCCATTCATCAGCAATTATTTTGTCTCCCACTAAGGATCCACCCAGTTCCATTCTAACTGAACCAGAATTGAGACTCAACTAATTACTAATCAATCACAAAATTTTTTCCAAGTTTTCCAGTAGAGTCCACTGATTTACTATTTTATTCGATTAACTCCCAACTTTTTTTAAAATTTGAGCCTTTAATGAAAACTGGGTGTGACATGTTACATCACATCTACCCAAGTTACAAGAAGTCATGGTTCGACATAACATTTCTGTGATAATTTCATCATGTAGAATATATATTTATCCTTGATATCTAGATTGAACACAAATTATGGAATTGCCACACTTGTATAACCCAATATCTTGTTTATTGATTTCCCGAGTAGGCTAAGATAAACAAGTGAGTGGGATATCTCATATCAACTCATTTGAGCATGACCATGCATTCGTAGTCTCACTCGATCAAAAGGCATGAGATATTGCTCCCATTATGTAGGGGGACAAATCTTATCTTAATCACTTACATCCCTTTACATAGATTGTGGCACACCCAATATCAGTCTTTATAGTACAACTATTTATAGAAGACATTTGATTGTGTCATAGCATACAACTCCTAATGTTGAAACAATGATGATCTCAAGTCTAAGGATCATACATTAAATTATCATTATGAGAAATGTTGTGACTATTGCTTAATAATAAAAGAAGCATTTTCATGGAGGGTCAATTCGGTATATTGTTCTCTAACATATACTTATGTATTGACTTGATATCACACATCCATAACAACACTTGCCATCAACCAAACACATATTAGTTTCAATGCATTATTGTTGTTCAAGCCCACAATAATACTTAACTAAGGACATTTAAGAATGATTGTATCATTTTTAGGACTTTATCATTATACATCTTATTTAACAAAGACTAGAAACAATAATGGCAATGAATTTATTAATAAACTAGGTAAAAGTATGTTATTACAATCAATATATGATTACTCTTTGGGCATACTCCAAAAAAATGACCAAGGGATTTTTTAAAGCAAAAAGTGCAATGGCTATTCAACCCATAAAAACATTTCGATCTGGTCAAGGTGAAAAGTATTTATGGGATGAATTCTTAATATACCTATGAGAATTAGATATTATCCTAATTAACCATGCTAAATACTCCAAAATAAAATGATTTAGTAGGAAGAATAAACAAAACCTTATTAGACATTATTTGTTCAATGTTTAGTTATTCACAATTATTGATATCCTTTTGGGTATACACATTATAAACGACTTGATCTATTCTAAATGATGTATCAACTATGGCTGCGCCGAATTTCCATATGAATTGTGGCATGGTAGGAAGTCTGGGCCACATATTAGGAAAAGATGTGAAGAAGTTGGATTCATGGACGAAATTGTGCATGTTTGTTGGTTGTCCAAAAGGAACGAATGGTGGATCATTTTATAACCTAAAAGATCAAACCATTAAGGTGTTAACACATGCTACTTTCCTTGAGGAAAGCTACATGAATGATTTTGAACCTCAAAGTAGATTGTTACTAGAGGAACTCTCGAGAAATAAAGAAAACCCTCCAATTTTAATTTTAAATCCAACTCTATATAGTAGACCTACAAATGGTCAACAACATAGGGAGCTTTGTCACAGTGGAAGGATCTCCTAAAGGCCTGATTTTTCCAGTATAGAGGAAGTGTTTTTAACACTGAGTTTGTCGAACAAGAAGATGATGACGCACTTACATTTAACAAAGAAATATAGAGTGTTGATTCCAAGCTCTAGAAAGTAGCTATGGAAGTTTAGATGGATTCTATGAAATCCAATTCAATGTTGGAAGTTGTATACTTATTGGCTAGGATAAAACCCTTAGGGTGTAAGTGGATTTACAAGAAGAGAAATGCGGAAGGAAAGGTTGAAAGCTATAAGGCTAGACACAAAGAAAGAAAATATCAATTACAAGGAAACCTTCTCTCTAGTAGTGATGCTCAAGTTGGTCCACATGTTATCCATTGTGGCTGCTCTCAATTACAAGATGTGGAAAATGATGTCAAGATAGTGTTTCTAAATGGCTATTTTGAAGAAACCATCTACATGGTGCAACCTAGTTGTTGGGCATCAACCCGATTAAGCAACGAATGAGTAAGAATAGCGCAAGAAATTGAGAAATTGAACACACAAATTGAACTAGCCAGAATAGGGTTACAGAGTATTACCGAAGTTTACAATTTAAATGGACAAAAATTTCAAACATTTCATAACATATAACATTCATGTCAAAAACAAATCATAATTATGCATATTGTTCCTAATACGAGCCTTCGAGGCACAACATACACTTTAGAAACAAATCGGGACTAAATTGGAAACTCAAAAAATACTTCGGAAACATTTAAAATTTTCAAAGCTGCAGGGGTCACATGGCTGTATGGCTAGGCCGTATGACTCATACGGCCAAGAGACACGCCCATGTCTTAGGGGATGTGGGCATTCAAAATAGGGACACACGGCCGTGTCCTAGTCCGTGTCCGTGCCCGTGTAACTCACTGACTTGTGCCACATACCCGTGTGCTAGGCCGTGTGAGCATACTAACTTACACTCTATAAAAGAAACAAGGGACACATGACGGTGTCACCTAGTCGTGTGTCACACACGGCTGAGACACATGCCCGTGTCTCTGCCTATGTGGACAAAAATAGGCCATTTTACAAGCCACATTTCTCACCCAATTTGGCATCCACCTACACTCAACATTTTGCATATACACAAG
>JABEZY010258059.1:0-10514 GCA_013467495.1 Gossypium gossypioides | reverse complement strand
AATTTACTAAACTGAAAATGCTAAAATATATGCTAAGGATAACTAAATGAGAACAATTTAACCAATAAGGAGGAAAACCTATGTTCTTTCTAGTGCTATCTCCTTATCACCAACCTGCTACTCGATATCTCGACATTTCAAGTCAACGTAAGATTTTTTCCTATCTAAAACAACCTTCAAAAGCTCATAGATAAGTTTCACCTTGTCCTCAATCACAAACCAAATTTGGACCCAAATTCCTCTTCTCCTTCATGTCAGACCAACATAGTGGAGTCCTATACTTCCTACTACAAATTGCCTCAAACGGAGGCATCCGAATACTCCTCTGATAACTGTTGTTGTACGTGAACTCAGCCAACGACAAATGCTGTTCCTAACTGCCACCAAA
The DNA here is from genome assembly GCA_013467495.1 of Gossypium gossypioides. Classification (NCBI taxonomy): domain Eukaryota; kingdom Viridiplantae; phylum Streptophyta; class Magnoliopsida; order Malvales; family Malvaceae; genus Gossypium; species Gossypium gossypioides. The sequence continues at coordinate 10,126 of JABEZY010258059.1, read as the reverse complement.
ATCAATAGCACAACTCCGAAGTATATCCTCGAGAATCTAGATCACGCTCTCAGACTAACCATCTAACAGTGGATGATACGTTTTACTAAGTGAAACTTCGAATCCAAAGCCTCATGCAACGTCTTCCAGAACCTTGATGTGAACTGTGGATCTCTGTTTGATATGAAAGAAACTGAAAATCCATGCAATCTAACAATCTCCTTGATGTAAAGCTTGGTCAAATGCTAAAAACTAAAAGTCATACGCACGGGCAAGAAATGCATACACTTCGTAAATCGATCCACTATAACCCAAACTGAATCATTTCGAGATAAAGTCAACAGAAAACCAAAAACAAAATCCATCATGATACGCTCCCATTTTCACTTTGAAATCATGATCGGCTGAAGTAACCCAAAAGGATGTTAATGCTTAGCTTTAACCCTCTAGCAAACTAAACATCTACTAATAAAATTAGCTATAAAACCTGAAGCTCAGCCAACAAACCACCATCCTCGAAAACCAAAAACTTTGCGAACATTATCCTCAATTCAATCAAGGATTTCCAACTCAAGGCATCAGCAACAACATTCGCCTTTCCCGGATGATACTGAATCACACAATCATAGTCCTTTAGCAGCTCAATCCAATGCCTCTGTCTCAAGTTCATCTCATTCTAGGTAAGAAGATACTTAAAAATCTTGTGATCAGTGTAGATCACACACCTCTCACCATACAAATAATGACGCCAAATCTTGAGTGCAAAGACTACGTCAACCAACTCTAGATCATAGGTCAGATAGTTACACTCATGCAGTTTCAACTGCCTCGACGCATAAGAAACTACCTTTCCCTCCTACATCAGTACACAACCCAATCCCGTGTAAGAAGCATCATTGAAAACAACATACTCCTTACCATTCTCTAGCTGTGTCAATACAGGTGCTTCAATCAGAACCGACTTCAGCTTCTCAAAACTCTTTCGCCTCTCATCAGCTCACTCAAAGGCAGTATTCTTTTGAAACAACTTCATCAATGGAGCAGCAATACATGAAAACCCCTCGACCAAACGACAATAATAACTAACTAAGCCTAAGAAGATCCTAACCTCAGATACAGACCTTGGTGGCTTCCAATCCAAGATGACCTCAACCTTTTCTAGATCAACCCGAATACCCTCGGCTGAAACGAGATATCCAAGAAAAATCACCTCTCGAAGCCATAACTCACACTTTCTTAGCTTGGCATACAGTTGCTTTTCCCTCAAAATTTGAAGAACCACTCTCAAATGCTCGTCATGCTCATCCTCAACCTGAGAGTGGGAAACCCTTCAAATTCATTTTAATAAAGTTTAAGGATTTCTAGAACCATTTAGGGGTTCTGCATGTTTCTAGAAAATAGGTTTATAAGTTGAGGATACTGAGTCTAATTCATGATTTTGGTTGTCTTGCTTAGCTTCTAGGATAATGGAAGTTCTAATGTTTGGAAAAGCTAAGCTGATAAAGTAGAGAAGCATCAGGTGAGTTTATGTTTTTCAACCCTGGAATGCTAAGTATGTTTAAAATCGTATAGGTATATGAATATCTGCCATCTTAGTTTAGTATACATGAATCAACTATGATTCAATGGTATTTCATTTCTGAAATGCATGTATTGTATGTTTTAAATGGTGTAACATGAGAGTGAATTATTGACGGGTTAGATGAAGCTAGGATTAAGAAAAAGGGGTAATTCTAGTAGATATCACCATACGGTGTTACTGAGAGCACCTGTCATGAAAGATGCTCTGGGCCTTGCGGAGGGGACACTGCAGTGTTCTAGCATCAATGTTAGGAATAGGAAAATGTAGGAATAGGTAGAGGAATCGAGAAACTAGAATTTCGTTATGATTTCGCCATCTAGGATTGCTGGGAGCAAATCGTGATGTACGAAGCTCCAAGCCTTTCAGAGGAGACAATCGTTGTCTAGGCATCAAGATGGATATGTGATAAGACGATATTGACAGTTATTAAGTTTCATAGAGCAACATTGTGAGCATAGGGCGACACCTCAAAAGAGGTTAATGGTGTAAGACCATAGCTCAGCTATGGTGACCAATGGAGTTCGTCGGGATAGTAAACACGAGGTAGTCTGATAGGACACTAAACATGGAGTAGTCAATCGGGACACTAAACACGGGATAGTCCACCAGGACACTAAACACGAGGTAGTCTGCCAATACAATAAATGCGGGGTAGTCCACCAGGATGTTAAACATGGGATTATATTGTGTCTGACCATAGCTCGACTTTGGGAACATAAGATATTTCGTTAGGGAAATAAACTATGGTAGATAATAAAGATAGTAACCGTGGGAAATCCTGTAAACAATGAAAAAGGCTTAGAAGGAAAATGAAAACGTGGATAAGAAAGAGTTAGCCAGTAAGTCAGAGGAATCTACCAATGAATGAAAAACGTAATAAAAATAGGAAAAGACCGCTAAATTAGTAGTCTTGAGAGGCGGAAGGGCATATGGGTGGTAACCCAACAAGATTCAGTCAAGGGAAATGACATGCCAGTAATGAATGGGGTAAACACAAGCGACCACCAAACACACAACAAAACCACCATTCACACCTCACAATATCCACACAACATATTTACATACATAAACATCAATCATATAGTCCAGGGTAAATATATTAACTCTAAAACATGCTCCTGTTGTGCTACTCTAATTAATACAACAATAGGCATAAATTCATCTTTTCTCATGCAATATACAAATCATACATAACTCAACAAGTTACGCATACATACAGTTTAAAGCATTTGAACTTAGACTATATTTAAAAGAAAGAGTTCAAAATGATAAGAAAGACTCATTTAATTACAAAATAAATATTTAAGGAGTCATTCGTAAGTTTAGTGACTCATTTAATTACAAAATAAATATTTAAGGACTCATTCGTAAGTTTAGTAAAATACTTTGAAAAACCCTTTTGTAAAATCAAGAGTAAAATTATGAAATTAACCAATAGGACTTAATCATGCAAATTTTCAAGTCATTTCATCGTATTTAAGTACTCCAATTGCATAGTATAAAAATCAAGACTATATTGCAAAACTAGCAAAACATGGTTCAACCACTCAGTATGTCATGTCACGACCACGCAACATTCCTCGTCACGACGTCATCTTCAATTTCTATAGAAAATAGCCCAAAACTACATATGACACTTGGTCACATTACCAAGCATACCAATTTATGCATTTAGCCTAATTTCTCTAATCCAACATATCATATAACATACATAGATCATATTAAGCATGCTAACACACTTCAAAACTTATCAGCACACAATTTGACATCCAAGGTAAAAAGTTATGCTAGCATGCAATTCCTGACTTCATGAATGAATTACTGAGCATACTAATTTTACATTACCAAAATTTTTATGTTCATCAAAGGTATATTTCATACCAATAAGTCATTTAAAACTTTCTACAACAACCATCATGCACTAAAAACATCACCTATAGGCATGCAAATCATTTATCATGCAACTCAAATCATTATATCATACATATTCAAAATCAACATTCTCAAGAAATCAATGATCAAAAGCCAGTTATAAAAGTTCATAAACAGTCCTTAAAATATCCATTACAACCCATGAAAATATCAAAGACTAACTCCCCAAGTAAGGTCCCACATTGCCAACCTTATTGAAGTAGAAAAAACAACACATACTCAAGAAAGTTTGGCCTTGCTTTGGATCACTTGGGTGGCTCACATCTCCTCAAACAAACCAATTATTCATCTATAAAATATACATAAGAGTGTAAGCTTTTAGAAGCTCAGTGAGTGCTCAAAATGTCCACAAATAATCCTCAATCTCAAGGTTATAAGAGAGCATACTATATCATTCACTCATGGCATAGCATTAAGTAGAACTTCTACAAATCATATTGATATATTGACATATTGTGAGTAATAAACATGTATAAACATATATGCATTGGATAAGTGAATCTTCCAACACACTAAATGACTCATAGAGTTTATAACAGTCTCATAAAAGTGTAGCATGAAACTAACACTCTCCAAACAGACCAACAAGTCCCATTAAATGGAGCTAAGCTCAACATTCCCTTGTCTATCCAAACCAGTCTCGGGGCCTCAGTGCCCACATACATAAGAAAATAATGGTGAAGACTCGCAATCCTATGGCATGCCAATGATATCCAATGGTTCCAAAAGATTATAATGCCAACATATTCATTTAAACACACATGTACTTATTGTTTTATGCACACTTTTACATATCATATATCACATATCCATATCACTTAATGAAATCTCATATAAGGCACTTTCAAGTGCTCACATAATGCTCAAAGAGCCATATCACATTGATCTCATATCGTTTGCATAAATATCAACAAGCACATATCACATTCAATCATAATCACATAACATTTTGACATTTCATGATCATTCACATAGCATATCACATCTCGTAAACATGATTTTCATAAATATAATTGATTGAATAGGGATACCTACACTCAAAACTTATTAAAGGTGTTTAGGCTAACCTAAGCTCCCTAATAATCATTGAATTGTGCCTAGAAGCAGCTATCCAATCACTCACTGCATTACTTTCGATCGAAGGTCAAAGGTTAGGTAGCTTCTCTTTGCCCTTTTCCTTGTTCGTAGAAGCTCCCGATTAATCTGACACTTTGCATACATAATAAACACATTACACTTACAACATTATTTGCATCCAAACCATAGAAAAATCATAGATCTACCTATTCTCTTATTACTACCGAAAATTAACTAGTTCTGCTGAAATAAGAGATTCCTTGCCAAATATTTGTTTCTAAACCTTGAATTTGATTTCAAACATCCTAAATACCATTTAATTGCAGATCTAAGCCATCAATTTCATATAATTAGTCAGACTTAACTTTTTCAGGAAATCAAGCTCTGATGAACATTTAAAAGAGGGAAAACATTTTTTTCTTAAAAATTCATTAACGATTTATTAAATTGAGTTGAAATATCTTCTAATTAGTTCAAAATGAGTCAAAAATGAATTCAAAGCAATAGGTTTACTTAAGATTTTTGGATTCACCATTTTTGAATCAAAGCTTAGTTTTAAAACGTTGATCTATTAAAATCTCCATACAATCAAGTAAAACTTGAATTGAATTAACAACATGCTTTGTTTGATCATAAAAAGTCAGAATGTTACCTCAATTTGTTAAAAACAGAAAAATATGGATCTAATTCGAGGATGAATGTGAGATGAACAATGGCAAAATTGATGGAGAAATCATAGTTTTTCTTTGAAATTGGAGGTTATTTTGATGTTTGGGAGGTTAAAGAGTCTGAGTTATTTGGCTAATTTTGGAGGAAAACTTAGATTGGGATTTTCAGTGAAATTTCAAATGGAAGAGATGAATGAGGGAAAGTGACGGTTGGGTGTTTAATAGCCAACCATTTTTCAAAAATTAGGAAATGGCCCTTTTAACCACTTTGGATTTCCACCCTTTTTCAAACCAGTCCAAATTTAATTAAAAACTCATTTCATCAATTATTTTCAAAATCGGCTTCATATTCAAAAAAAAATTTAAATTAATTAATAATCAAACACTTAATTATAATTTCCTTACCTGAATTTTAATTTTTTTATTATTTTAATATTTTTACCTAATTATTATTACAAACTTAATTTCGGTATCTGGTCCACTAACCTGATTCTACTAACTCGATTTTTGGGATGTGACTTGATCTGTTTACTTATGCAAGTAAAATTATGAATATTTTTCTCATGCATTATGAATGACGGGAAACAATTGAATTAATTAATTAATTCGACCAAGATTTTAATCATTTAGAGATTGAATTATGGTGCATGTTTAATCATTTAGAGATTGAATTAGTAATAATACCAAAAGTATTATTACCTTACATAACCTTGTATGATGTTTCCTTATGAAATTATAAGTTTATTAAACATAGAAATATGCTAGATAAACTTAGTAATTAAATAAGTTTAACATTATAACTCAATTAAATAAGGTTAGTAAATTATCAACTTGCCACGGAATTTCTGTAACATCTCTTAACATTGTTTAAAAAAATCTAAGTTAGGAAGGAAAATTATTCTAATACATGCATGTTATTGTGATTAACTCTTAAAAAAGTGCATACTTAATTCTTCTGTGTTTTGTTTTAATTTTGAGCATACTTAGGTTGGTTTATGTGTAAGTAGAAAATTAATCACACTTTAATTTTTCTCATCACCAACCAATTTGCTAAGTAATAATTTTTGCAATTTTTGATTCACATACACAGTCCCTGTAGAGATGATAACTCTTACTTACTACTTTCTTACTTGTCAACAATTGTGTATACTTGCACATCAATCGAATTATTTCAAGACAATGCTTAAGTTGTTATGCTTCGCAAAGTGATCATTTAATGTGAAACAGCTTGAATGGTCTTGTGATTGGTTAAATTGATGTTTTGGTGTGTTTAGATTGATTTTGTGTAGATTTGAATTGCCTTCTATGTATTTTTTGAGCCTTTTTCTTGACATGAAATAGGCACATAATGACACATTTTGTACCATATAACCGTGTGTCACACACGGACTAGTGACACAGTTGTGTGTCAACTAGAAATTAGAATGCAGTGAACCCACACAGTTCTCGGTTGTCATAAGGGCCTGGCCACACGCCCATGTGAGTATTGTAGATTTGGTCATTCAAGTTTCAGTACTGTAGATTTGGTCATTCAAGTTTCACACGGCTTCAGAGAGTTACATGGCCTAGACATGCGGCTATGTGACCCCTGTTTTGTATAATTATCTTTAGTTATTGAAAATGTTACAATTTGATCTTTGTTTGTTTCCAGATCAATTTTAAAGCTTTCGAAAGCTCAACTTAGACTCAGTTTTGTCTGTTATGCATGATATATGTAATAATGACATGCTATTTGATATTCTTGAATTTAGTTTTGCATGTAATTATTCTATTTGTTGTTGTAGCATCCTATAGCTCGGGTCCAACGACTGGACCAGGTGAGGGGTGTTACATATATTGCAAAATATTTTTAAATATTTTCTTAAATACAAAGAGAATTAATGGATGAATTGTTATTTTTTAGTTTAAAATGGCACCAACTCCCCTAATTAATATTCTTACTGAGAATAAATTGAACAAAAACAACTATAAGGACTGGGAAAGAAACCTCAATATTGTCCTAAGCTATGAGAAATATAAGTTTGTCTTTGATACTAAATGCCCTCCGGCTACCCAAGCTGAGGCAAAAACCCATTGGTAGGAATTTGATGAGATAGTCTGTTACTATATATTGACAAGTGTGACCAGTACCTTATGAAAGTAACTAGAGAGTTGTGGTTCCACCAAACAATTGATTGACAAACTAGAGGACATGTTCGGAGATCAAGCTACTTCAGGTCTATAATTTGCAATAACTTGTTTGATGAATGCCCAACAGAAATCTGACACTCTAGTCAAAGATCATATGATCACTATTGTGAGCTACTTTAACGAGGTCACGAATAATGGGACCTAACTATACTTGAACACACAAATTGAGATTGTGTTCAAAAGCTTGTTGAAGGATTTTGCTGCCTTTAGGTCATATATAACCTTGGGAACAAGCAACTGATGTTTACACAACTCGTGAAGGAACTCTAATCTTCTGAGTTGATATTGATGGTGATCAACCTGTCTTAATAGTAGTTACTTTTTCCTCTAAAAGGAAATGAAAGCATGTTAAGAGATATAATGCTAAATCCTTTAGGCCACAAAAAGTGGAGAAAAAAAGAATTAGTAATCCTAAAGACTTGCAAAGTCTAAGTGTTTCTTCTACAGCAATAAATGACACTTCAAGGCTAACTGCAAAGAGTAGAAGGACTATCTAGCCACGAAAGGTAAAGGTATGAAACTCTTATTGTTTGAATTTTTTTTAGTAGAAGATTCAATAGACCACTAGGTTATTGGTTTTGGAGCCACTAACCAAGTTTGTGTTTCTTTACAAGGGTTCAAGGAAACTAAATATCTTAGAATTAAGAGTCTCTCATTGTGGATCAAGAATCGAACAAGTGTTTCTTTATAGTGGCCTACAAGTTAGTTTAATCAGAAATGTAATGGTGTGAGTTTTTTACTAGGGGTGATAGTATCTGGTTCAGATTATATTGAATAAAAAAATCTACTCACACCAGTCTAAAGCTAAAGTAGTTTTTCACCCTTTTGTATCTTTTTGTACTATTAATATTTTAACGATCCAATCATTGAATTTATCAATATAATTGTACTTGTCATCCATATAAATTTTTGAACTGACTCTATATCTCTATCATATCGATCTAAAATACTTTATATATTAATATTTATTGAATGGTTGAAACTTTTTTTAAATAATACAAATAGTTAAATTTTTTTAATTTATACCAAATTTGACATCATGATCTATATGAATAGAATATGAAATTCAACGGTTGGATTGTTAAAATATTAATCATACAAAATTATACGAAAGAATGTAAAACTACTTTAATTTTACATTTTTTACATCATTTTACGCCAGTGTAAGTGAATCCCTCCTCTAAAAAAATCTAATTGAAATTAGTTTTGAAAGGAAACACAATTACTATGCAATATCATGGTTTAAAAAAATCCAAATTAATTGGTTGAGATAGCCCATTCTTTGATTTAGAAAATTTAAATTTGTTTTCAAAAATAGAAATTAATTATATATTAGTTTCTTTAATTTGGATGTAAAATATTAAAAATGATTTATCAATTTTAATTTATAAACTAAAATCACATAAAATATATTTAAATAATAAATGAATAGAAAGGAAACTTGTAACACCTTTAACTCGTATCCGTCGCCGGAATAAGGTTACGAAGCATTACCGTAAAAACGTAACTTAAATCATTCATTTTCAAACATTTCATAAATCATAGCATAATTCATCTAAACACATGCATATCGTCCCTTATTCTAGCCCTCGAGGCCTTAGAAACACTTTAGAAGTGATTCGAGACTAAAACGGAAACATTTTGAACTTTTTGGAAAAAGATAGAAAATTTCACACTGCAGGGGTCACATGGCCGTGTGGCCAGGCCATGTGCAAATTCAAAGCAGGGACACACAGTAGTGTCCCAGCCCATGTCCATGCCCGTGTAACTTTCTGACTTGGGTCACACGGCCAAGCCACACGCTCGTGTGCTAGGCCGTGTAACTCTCAAAATGCAACTTTTAAAACCTACAGGGAACACATGGCCGTGTCACAAGGCCGTGTGTTACACACAGCTGAGACACACGCCCGTGTCTTAGATCATGTAGACAAGAAATAGGCCAATTTCAAGCCATTCCTTTCACCCATTTCAAGCTCATACCACAAGACGTTTGCACATACAATAAAGCTTTGAAACATACCTAACATATGCATATTAAGAGCAATTCAATAGGTCATTTAACCATACATTCAATATGCCATAAGGTACCTCAATCACATACATCAAACATACCTAATATGTGCATATTTCACCATTAATCAACTAACTTGTTTCCATACCAAAATATATCAAAATTGACACACATCAACCATACTATATTAGATTTGTGCCATAACAAAATAACCATACTATTTAGACCACTTTACACATGCATCATAACCATCTAAATGACATCAAACTAGCCATTTTCAATTGGTTCCAACAACCAACATATATACATACCAAATTTATGTCCAAATGGTCATAATTCAACCAAACATACTTGACTATTTCATATCAAAACATACCCTAAATGATCACTTTGCAAACATGCCAACACTTACCACTTTGGGTATAAAACCATGCATCAATTTGATCTTATAAACACCAACCATTAAGCATCAAAGTGCCATAAGCACACCAACCATCAAGGCATCATAATAACATAAGTTTCACATATTCAAAGCAACATTACATGCAAATATCATTAACTAAACATTAGACATGTAACACCCCCTTACCCATGTCAAATGCCCAGACCGAGTACGAGGCATTACAGAACTTTGACAAAATTAATTTTTTCATATTTTATTTTAAAGTCCCTTTTTGCATTTAAACA
>JABEZY010258050.1:0-11095 GCA_013467495.1 Gossypium gossypioides | reverse complement strand
TCCATTGAACAAGAATATTTTATTTAAAGAGTTATGGAGTAGAAATGTTGATTGGAGGTCCACTATTTGCCTCACACTTATCCCACACAAAAGTAGATAGGAATTAGGATAACGTAACAGGTGATGTACAATAGCTCCATAACTCTTTAACAAAATGCGTCTTCATTTTATTCATAACATTTATACCATCTGTCCCACCTTTCTCCATGGCTTCTTTCCCTTCATTTGCTAGCACCGGCACTCTCAAGCTCGAACCAGACTCCACAAAGCACTCCACCGTTTCTCTTTTAACACGTAAGGTATTCAAAGCAACACAAGTTCTTTTTTCTCTTTTCTGGGTATTTAAAATTCTCAATTTTCAATATAAGTTTACAAGAAATGGGTTTTGTTATTTATATGCATTGATGCTAAGTTGCATATTGATTTTCTCAGAGTCCAAGTATATCTTATCCCAAGAGTCAAACATCTACCCCATCAGAGTCTCTGAACTTCCAAGAATCACTATCAGTCATAACAGAAACATCTTGTTATGTCCCTCTTTTGCAAGAATGCATTGAGAGGACTTCGTTTTCGGGGGCTCAAAATTTTCATTCTCATATCATCAAGACTGGAACTCATCAAGATGTGTTTGTAATGACATTCCTTGTCAATGTTTATGCCAAATGTGGATCCATGGAAAATGCTCAAAAAGTTTTTAACAAGTTACCTAGAAGAAATGTTGTTGCTTGGACAACTTTGATGACAGGCTATGTTCATAATGATCAATCAGATGTTGCCATTTCTGTTTTCCAAGAGATGCTCGAATTCGGGTCTTTTCCGACGAATTATACTCTGGGAATTGCTTTAAATGCATGTTCTGCAATAAACTCTGTTGAATTAGGGAAACAAATCCATGGATACAGTATTAAATACCATATTGATCACGACACAAGTGTTGGGAACTCACTTTGTAGCTTATACTCCAAATGTGCGAACTTGGATTCTGCTATTAAGGCTTTTCTAAATATTGGTGAAAAGAATGTAGTTTCATGGACTGCTGTTATTTGTGCTTGTGGAGATAATAGTAAAGCTCTAAAGGGATTGAGATTCTTCACTGAGATGCTTGCTGATAATGTTGAACCTAATGAATTCACTTTGACAAGTGTTTTGAGTATGTGTTGTACAATGCTATCTTTGAGCTTTGGGGTACAAGTTCATTGTTTAAGCATTAAGCTTGGATATGAACCAAACCTCAGAATAAGGAACTCTATCATGTATTTGTATCTCAGATGTGGGCGGTTCGGTGAAGCACTACGGCTGTTCAATGGTATGGAAGACATGAGTTTGGTTACGATGAATTCGATAATTGCTGGCTATGGTGAAATGATGGAACTAGCAAAGGATGATCTTTCAGCTTACTGTAATGGAACTGAGGCTCTCAACGTTTTCTCGAAATTGAATAACTCCGGATTCAAACCGGATATATATTCCTTCTCGAGTATTTTAACTGTTTGTAGTAAGATGTTTGCTTTAGAACAAGGGGAGCAGGTTCATGCTCAGACACTTAAAACTGGGCATCTGTCTGATATGATAGTGGGAACTGCATTGGTTAATATGTATAACAAATGTGGAAGCATTGAGAGAGCAAGCAAAGCTTTTCGGGAGATGTCTGCTAGAACATTGATATCATGGACTTCAATGATTGCTGCTTTTGCACAAAATGGGCAAACTCAACAAGCACTGCAACTATTTGAGGATATGAGACTGATGGGAGTAAGACCGAACCAGGTAACCTTTGTTGGTGTTTTATCGGCATGTGCTCATGCCGGTATGGTAAATCAAGCACTCGGGTATTTCGAGACGATGCAAAAGGATTTTAAGATCAAGCCTGTTATGGACCATTATTCATGCTTAATTGACATGTTTGTGAGGTTGGGATTATTAAACGAAGCTTTTGTTGTGATAAAGAAGATGGATTTTCCTCCCAATGAGTATATATGGTCTCTATTGCTTGCAGGATGCAAAAGAGATGGCAATCCTGAATTGGGTTTTTATGTTGCTGAAAAGTTACTCGAACTGAAGCCGAAAAATACCGAGACTTGTCTCTTGCTGTTGAATATTTACAAATCCGCAGACAGATGGGAAGATGTTTCGAAAGTACAGGAACTGATGAAAGAGAAGAGACTTAAAATGTTAATGGATTGGAGCTGGATTAGTATTCATGACAAGGTCTATTCGTTCAAACCCGACGAGAGGCAAGCGTACGGAGCTGAGATGTATGACTACTTGGATCAATTACTTGATAAAGCAAAGAGTCTTGTTGGATATCAATCACTTGAAAGTTTTGAGTTACTTGAAGTAGAAGAAGAGGGGAAAACATTACCTTCAAATGTTCAACATAGTGAGAAATTGGCTGTAGCATTTGGGTTATTGAACATGCCTAATGCTGCACCAGTACGAATCATTAAGAATATAAGCATGTGCAGGGGTTGCCATAATTTTATGAAGGCTATTTCTTCACTTAATGCAAGGGAAATCATCATTAGGGATAGCAAACGGCTCCATAAATTTGTGAATGGGCAGTGTTCTTGTGGGGATTATGGGGGTTTACTTTGATGAGTTAGGGCAGCTTCTCATCATTCCATTTTTTTCCCCCCAGTGTACGAAGGTTGAATTAATGACATTTCATGCAAATTCTTTTGTCTATGATATTCATGAATATTCCAAAGGGTAAACTAAACTAGGTAATTTTGATTCCGATCCGAACATAACAATGAATATACCAAAAACATGAATTATTAACGGGTCAAAATTTTATAAATATAAAACATCTTACACACAAATCACAATACAAACTCCAAGATAAGAGACTTCCAGGTAAAGCCAACTCTAAAATGTCAAAGTCTGTGTACTTCGTGGACTAGTATTTTTACAACATGGCATTTACTGAAGGAAACAAGCTATGAATAAAAAACAAGAGAGCTTTACAAACACTATCCATCCAAAAGGTATAAATAAAAACTATAGCTTCCTATTTCTTATGGGGCAAAGAGAGGAGTTTCATGGGCCAAGTCGGTCGTACCATTGACCTCAAGGTTGTAATACAACATATATGCCATTGAAATACTGGCAATGTTGTGGGATGACAGGTCAACGTCTTTTACTCCTAGATTTGGTGATCCTAGTTTTGCTTGATTCATTTGGTGGTTTCCATATTATCTCCTCGAGGTTGCTATAAAATGCCTGGTAAAACTGCGTGACAAAGATGGATTGTTTATGTTGGAATTCAAAACTAAAGAAAACAAACTTGACATGTGATTGAAACGAGGGAACTAACCTTTAGGTATTCTCCGGCATCACCAGCTGCTTTTTGCATATCTACCATTAAAAATGTGGGAGCGACCTCGAAAACCTTCAAAAAGTACAATCCGAATGGCAAAAGGAAAAGGAGATTAGTAGTAGACTAAATTTAAAGGTTGGTGTGGAATCAGCAGGAGTTGAACCTACTTCGAGGATAACTGACAAATGAGAATTCTTATTAGCTGAAGGACCTTCAACTCTCATCTGAAACACATAATCATAGTTTAGATGACAATGGAACAACTATGGGAAACAGTGTTCTCCACTCAAACTGATGAAATAACAGGTAAACAGAGAGAATGAAATCGTTGTGAAGGAACAAGAGGAACTTGTTAATGCTAGACTGAAAATAGAAATTTAAATGAAGAACAAATCTGGTAAAAGCAATGCTAATAGCTTGATTTACATACCTTATAATTACGAATATGTGTCTTATAGCCCATTGATTGAGCAACAACTTCCATGCTAGAAAGAACCACCCTTGCTGGCTTTTGTGAAACAAATCGTGTCTGGTACTTCATATTGTCCTGACAGAGAGGATAATATGTTCATTTAACTTAATATTAAACACATACATTTGACTGCCTCGCAGAAACATATACTGAAGGCTAAAACCAAGAAATTTCCATATATGATTTCCAGCTATGACTTCAAGGGGAAACTAATGCTCATAAACAGATAGCATTAGACATCAAAAGGCAATGAAAAGCCTAGCAGCTTTTCTGATCATGCTTTTTGGTTGGAAAACCTTGGAGCACATAATTGATACCTTCAAAAATGGTGAAGAGGTAATTATAAAACAATTTATTAAAAGAACTCTACCTTCCCACGGTCAAAAAGCGTTGCAAGGTTCAAGCCTTGAGAAAGAATGATCAAGTCAAATGCATTAAGACTCAAAGGACCCATATCCTCATTTCCTGAAGGCTCATTATCCCTTTCTTCCTACAGCAATATAATATTAAGAATTAAGAGTTAGAAATTAATCACAAGAATGGACTCAAACAAACAAATAAACCCAATTCAGACACAAACATAATGAAACTTTGTTTAAGTTATTTATACAAAAACCAAACTATAATTTTATAGCATATTAAGCTTAAGTTGTTAAATACCTTATCAACCTCTGGATCATCAAAAACAGCATTTACTTCATCCAAGTTAATATCTTCATACTCAAGAAGTCTGACAGGAACATAGCCCTTGTTAAACCACTCATCGCTCCTGATTTGCTCAATTGTAATACGCTGTGCACAAAGAGATGGGAGATTTCTTACTATCAAGCAAAATGAAACACTGAAACCAAACTAAATTTACCAAAACACTTGGCCAAAAAAAAAAAAGGTATACCATAATGGTAGGATTGAAGCACTTAGTTTCAAATATGAGACCAGAATCCTTCATGGTTGCACTAAGTTATGCAAAGTAAAGAGTCGAAGCAATCCATATAGAAACATGAGTTTATGGCAGTCAGCACGAGGCTATCAGAACACCAAGAACCAATTAAATAATAACTCCTTTAAGCCATCAGAAAGGAGATAGTATTCTTGTGGTTCATTAGCTTGCATACTTCTATCTCAACTTCTACTAGATTAGGTTGGTCATTTCTGTTTTAGGGTGCATTCCAGGATGCCTTGAATCCACATCATCAATTTCTACATCCTCGTGACACATTGCAATAATATCATGCAGATAAAAGAGTTCAAATTTGTTGGATAACAAGTACTTACAGTTTGAGGATTTGGGTCTAGAATTCTATGAATCAAGGATTTTGCGCCCACAGGAAACCAAGAAGGGCAAGAAAAGTCTGCTCTCTCAATCTGCAGATCAAAAGAAAATGTAAAAGGCAAAAACAGCAGCTATAAAGTACTGAGTACTTAAAATGAATTTCTTTTGTCCCCTTCATCCATTTTCATGCTTTTGTGGCAATTATGTCCTGAATCCAGAAGGAAAGTTAAACACAATAATGATAAACTAGTACACATGAAAATCATTCACACCTTACTGTAGAGAGTGGTGGGTTGGGGGAAAATACTTTGGTGCCGCCTATCAAGAAGGCTGGACCATTAAAAAAAAAAATTTTGGTTTTTTAGTTGAAAGTGATAGGTGTCAGAAAATAGGGGTGGTGTCGCCTATACACCAACCTCCACCACCCTTGGTATACCATTTTCGTAAATAACTAAGTTGGTATACCAAATTCAAATGTTTTAATTTTTTTATATTATTTAAGTAAAAAAGCCTGATTATGAAGAACACTCATTTTTTTTCGTCAAGAGGTCGAGTATTGGGGATCTCTAAATCTGATACTTTGGAATGATGTCGCTTGCTTAAACACACCGCTATGTGTTGCTCTATAGTGATATATTATCCACCTACAAGCGGTAAGGTTTTCTACTTAAATGATATTTTTTTTTAATTTGATTATTAGTTATTTCTTACTTAAATGGATGTACTTATGATGCAATGACTTCTTGGCTTTCATGAAGAGCGATTATCCTGGCACTAGAATCACTCAAAATTTAAAGTATAAATGGATAGTTAAAAAATAAGCAGGTTGGTTGTTAATCATATTAATACAAAATTTAGTAAAATGTCTCTTATTTGTTGTTGATGTTCTGTAGGTTCCATAGTTGG
The DNA here is from genome assembly GCA_013467495.1 of Gossypium gossypioides. Lineage (NCBI taxonomy): Eukaryota > Viridiplantae > Streptophyta > Magnoliopsida > Malvales > Malvaceae > Gossypium > Gossypium gossypioides. Next base: position 5,125 of record JABEZY010258050.1, on the reverse strand, counting down.
TGAATGATAATGCACCTTTAGAAGTAATTACTTTTGCCCGTGGCCCTAATGACAAAATTGAGTGATTCGATGGATACATTGTTAATGGGTTTCAGTTCCACACGAATAAACATGACAAATTTCTCACTACTCAAAATAGCAATATCATGGTTGTAGCAAATGGCCGAAGTTACTATAGAGTTACAACTCGTATGTTTGATTCGGATTACTATAGAAGTTTTAAGGTAACTCTCATGAAATGTAATTGGGTTGATGTAAATTCTTCAAAGGGTCTTTCACAAGATGAGAATGGATTCACTTTGCTGAACTTTTCCAAGTTGATCCACAAAACAGTGTTTCTAATGGATGACCCTGTCATATTTCTTTCTCAAGCAACATAAGCTTTTTATATCAAAGATGGGAAGAGCAAGGGATGGTTTCATGCAATATTGACCAAGCCAAGAGATCTATATGAATCGATTTCAACAACGATTACAAATAATGAGGATGATGATTCTTATACATATGATCTACGATGCAAGTTGACATGCTCTATATTCATCTTTTAATTATGTGTAAAAGGGTATATTGTAATCGATTATTTGCTTCTTTGAATCGATTGTTTGTTGTTTTAAATCGATTCATTATTGTTTGAATTGGTTCTTTGTTGTTTAACTCGATTCAAAATCCAACATAAATTCACTATTAATATTCATTTGGTCATTTATACTTGCACAACATTTGTCTCTTATCAAGACTGACTTACACCATTGTAAGTAAGTTATTTTTCTCCCAAGCATCATGTTGAACGTGTCAAGCAAAAGGAGGTTCCCTCAATATTTTGTTAAGGGAAAATGCGTAAATACACCGTATAAATCGATTGTTTGTTGTGAAATATATGCTCATTTCCTTTTATTCTTTGCTTTTTTAAATCGATTGTTTGTTGTTTTAAATCGATTCTTTTCTTCTTTGAATCGATTGTTTATTGTTTTAAATCAATTATTTGCTTCTTTGAATCGATTCATTATTGTTGTTTTAAATCGATTGTTTGTTTCTTTGAATCAATTAATTATTGTTATTTTAAACGATTCTTTGTTTCTTTGAATTGATTCTTTGTTGTTTAACTCGATTCAAACTCCAATATAAATCCACTGCTAATGTTCATTTGGTCCCTTATTAATACTTGCACAACATTTGTCCCTTATCAAGACTTACTTACACCGGTGTAAGTAAGTTCTTTTTTAAGTAGACTCTTATTTAAGCGTTGCCTTAGGCATGCATATCCCAATCCTTATACAAAGAGTTGGCCAAAGCGTATGTCGGCAAGTCTATCCTAACACTTAAGAAAGTGTTAGCCCAAAAGTGTCGTCTTAGGGTTGTTTTGTTGTAGTGAACTATTGTTAATATATTTTGGAGTACTCCTTAGCATATATTTCTCAACTTTTGAACTTCAAGTATAAATTTATATTACTTCAAATATTATAAAATATATGAGACATCAAACAAACAATAATATTTTTCTATTCTACTACAAGCATTGCGGGCCAATTTCAACAAAAATTTTGGCCCAAATATAACAACCCAAAAGGTGGATAATATCACCATTCAAACCTATATATAATTGGCACTTGAAGACAGAGGCTAAAATATTTGAATGAGAGATTGTCAAAGATGATTTCACTGTTGGAGACTAAAACCCATCTTCTTCACCAGGTGATCAAGTCGGTTGACCTTCCTCCCAAGGTGAGCCATCCTCTTCTCCTAGTGATTCATGTGCAAAAACAGTCTCTTCAAATTGTTGAATAAGCTATTTGTCAATGCTCGAGTCATATTCTAGTAGGCAAACTTTCTTCTTTTATCCACCAGGAAAAGAATACAAAAAGATTGATAGGCCATTCATTCCTTCCCTTCTCGCTCTTCAAATCTTGCTCCCTCATTCCCCTCAATTCTAAATTGGTCACCCTTTAGGTTAAAAGAGTTTAAAGACTATAGGTATATGCAGGTTTTGAGATAAGTTATATGATTTTACAACTTACTCTAAAAGGACTGCCAAAAATTCTTCTAAAAACAAAGTTGATATGAACCTCATGAAATTTTGTAATCAGGTCAACATTTATTTTGCAGGGTTGAAAATGCCTATCAGAAGGTCACTGCAAAGGCTTCAATTCACAATTGAGGGATCTCATCCCCCTATGGCCCTGACTTTGGGAGATGACAACGAGACATTACTACCTTCTCCTGAACCTCCACAAAACCCATCCTCCCAGAAGGTATTTTTAAAAATTATGAAATTTTTATACCAATATGAATTATATATTGTTTCAAAATAATAATTATTATTAAACAAGGTAGGAGATGGTCGTCGAACTCGAGGTCGCTCTTATATGCTTGATTTATGGAACTTGAAACAAGGAAAAAAGATTCTCGTGAATTTAAACAAGTTCTCGCAACCCGTTAATGTAGAGGCAAGAAAACTAGCCAAGTTTCTTGGTTCAGCTACGCGGAAAGGAAATTTATTTCCTTTGAACTATGAAGAATGGAAGGATGTGCCTCATTTCTACAAGACACAACTTTTGCACGAAGTGAATGTAAAGTTGCATTTTCCCTGTTTTCATGATTGTCTAGCACATGTTTGATATTTATGCAATGCTCAAATTGTATATGAATATAATCATTGTCTTCATATTATGCAACAAAGATTCAAGATATCTGGGGGAGAGAAAAGGCAACGCCTTATAGTACATTTTGTTGGTGTGAAAGGGAGACAGTTTAAGTATAGGCTGAAGAGTGACAACTATATTCTAATAGAGGATGAACCACTCAAACAGATATTCAGGAAAGTTTCGAAAGGTGTTTATGAAGATCAATGGAAATGCTTAGTTGAGAAGTGGAGGGGTTGTTGACATGATGTAAGTAATTAATAGATTAAGATTATTTGTTGAGATGTTCACTACATGTTTGTACATTAAATGAGAATGACTGGTAAGTATAGGCTGAATGTTGACAGAGATTAAATGCCTAGTTGTATTTTTGGTAATGATTTGCAAGTATAGGCTGAAAGTGACAAAGATTAAATGATAAAGATTAAGTGTAGTTGTTATGTTGACAAGCTAAATTTTGTTGAGATGTTCACTACCTGGTTAGCGACATGTTTGCACATTAAATACATATTTGTGTACTTACGCATATCTACATACATACATATATATACATTATTTCCTACTTTGAATGTTGACAGAGATTATTGAAGATTGGAGCATCATCACGTGCCCATTTGAAATTTGTTCATACTATGGGGCCAATGTCTTTTGTTGAACAAAACCATATATGTGTAAGTCTTTCTTACTTCTTAATCAATAATTATCTATTTCTTTACGATAAAATTATATTTATACATTATTTTTTGGTAATGATTTGCTAGGAGGAAGAGAAGCATAGAGAACTTTCTTGACTTGAACACTTTCATTATCAACACTGCAAAGATGATGGTACATTCATAAATGATCATGTCGAGAAACTTTATATATGTATAAGTGGCATAGACACATTGCATTGTCCGAGTTATGCTCCTTTTTTATGACCATATAATATTTTGATATAATATGTTGGTTTATACTGCTTGATAGCAAGAGGCATTAACTGAACTAGAGAAAATGGTTTCGGAATAGGGGAACCCATGGCACAGAAAGAGAGGACAACCCTCGAAAATGAAGTTTATGAAATTGTGATGGGTCCTAACTTTCATGGAGGGACGAGAGGATACGGCCTTGGCATAACCCCAGTGACTTGCAAAACTCACAAAACACAGAAATGATGGGGACAACATCAAGGGACCAAATGATTAATGAATTGAAAGAAAAACATGTAGAGGAATTAGTTGCAGTACGAGCTGAGAATGATAAGCTAAAAAACAAATTTGAATATATGTAGACTGAAAATGACAAGAGAATGTTAATCTTCAAGCTGAACTTTGAGCTCGAGACGTGAAGATTAATTCAATCTTTGATTCCATGCAATGAATTAATGGAAGTAAGAACTATGTTACATAATTTTACATAATTCATGTGATTTCTGACATTCAGTGTGATTACTGCTATTTGATCACAGATTTTCTCTCATTTGATGATCCTTTGATACAATGCTCGGATGATATTGGAATAGACCATGGAGATAAGATGTGACACTTGACGACTACTATAGGTTGGTGAAGACAACATGAACTTCCTAATGCTTTTAGATATGCTTGAGTTGGAATGGAGCTAAAAAAAAACAATCACCTACTTTCTGTTTGTTCTTTTTGCTATTATGGTTGACATTTTATGGACATGTAATGTTAGATTTTGGTGCTCGACTTGTAAGCAAGCTACATTTGGAAACTTGATATATCAAGTTAATTTAGTTATCTAGTTCTTATAGTTATTTTAGTGATTTATTTGTATTATTAATAATTGGTTAGTAATATGAGCTCAAGCCCTACCAAACATTGAACTAGAGGCAATAGAAATGCAAACCATGTCTCTTTGCAAACTGTGCTATAAATGCAACTATGTCTCCATCAACTAGAGGTAGAGACACAAAGAATGTGTCTTCTCTAAAAAGTTTATAGAGATGCAAATGACACGTCTCTATAGACTGAATTATAGAGACGCACATCTGCGTCTCCGTTGACTAGAAATAAATACACAAATAATGCATCTCCTCTGACAATGTTATAACGTCGAGCACATGCGTCTCCACTAACTAGAGGTAGAAACACAATGGATGCGTCTCCACTGACACGCCTATGGAGATGCATGTCTCGTGTCTCCATAGATTGAGGTATAGCATCGCCCACATGTGGATGCATCTCCACTGACTGAGCTATGGAGATGGGTGAGTTTTTGAATCGCCAACCCTAAGAAGACATACGCAGTGGTGATGCATGTGGATGCATCGCCAAACTCTATAGTGACGTCATTTTGCATCTTTTTAGAGTTCTTGGCATGCCATTGACCTGTCTTGTTGTAGTGCAAACATATTTTCATATTTTTATTATTAAAAACAACTTTTTATTTCATTTACCAAATGTTCTTTTCAATTTTCAAAAAATAAAAATTATATTTAAAAATAAAAATAGAAAATATGTCCAAAAATTAAATATAAACTT
>JABEZY010258040.1:0-10360 GCA_013467495.1 Gossypium gossypioides | reverse complement strand
AAATTAATTCTATTTCCTATAGAATCTATAGTTTCTGAATCTACACCAGATATTTTGCTATGTTTTTCTAAATAAGAATAATATTTTTTATACAAATTCATCCAGTGGTGGTGGTAATTTATGGAAATATTATTTTTTTTCCAAAAATCTATATTTTCATTTTTTAGTTTTTGATATTCATGAAGAAATTTTTTAGAAAAATCTTCTAAATATATAATGTCTCATAATTTAACTGTTGACAACACATAACTAGATAGACTATCTTGATCTTTTTTATCAGTATAACCACAACATTTTGTTTTTTTTGAATATAATTAAGTTAATCCTTTTAATACATCTTTGGGAGCTTGAAAACATCACTTTTTCATTTTTTTGAATATAACTGTTCACTTTTTGTTCTTTTCATTTTTTTTATTCTTCTCATATTTTTAAGAATTGTAAAACATCACCTTGAAATGTGCCAACAAAATAATTTAAAAAATTTTCTTTTGGTCAAGTGTTGTTGTTTACAACTATAGTCATAGGTTGTGCCAAATAATCTATGATTTTTTCATAGCATGCTATAAGTGTTAGATATTTGCACTAGTTTATAATGACCTGGTCTATAGGTAGTAGTTAGTATCTGATTTAAGTTGATATGCTTTCCAAGATTTTAGGGGTTAGTTTCGCATATTTTTGTTTTTCTTTGTTAGCTATATAGGCTATTTAAAAAGGATTTTTGCTTATTGAATAAACAAGTTGATTTCCTCCCAAACTCTCTATCTTCCATCTATTGTTATATTTGTTGCTCACTTAACAGAAAAAATGGCATTAGAGCTATGTAAAAAATGTGAACATCAATTTAAAAAATGGTCTCTGATAATTTTGTACAACCAAAGATTCCCCGCTTCGATGGTCACTATGATCATTGTAGTATGTTGTTGGAAAATTTTTTTCAAATCCAAAGAGTACTGAGAAGTTGTTTTTATGGAAATACCAGAGTTGGCTGAGGGCACAGCAGCAAAGGATGCACAGAAAAAAAAATTGGCACTTTGAAATTGAAGGATCTTAAGGCGAAGAATTATCTTTTCCAAGCGATTGACCGTTCAGTCTTGGAAACCATCCTTTGCAAAGAAACATCAAAGGAAATTTGAGATTCAATGGAAAAGAAATTCCAAGGATGAACTAGAGCAAAGAGGTAGTAGCTTCAAGCACTTTGCTCAGAGTTTGAAATTCATTGGATGAAATATAGGGAGTCTATTTTTGAGTTCTTCTCAAGAACGATGGCCATCACCAACAAGATGAGGACATTTGGGGAGAGAATGGAGGATGTGGTTGTAGTCAAAAAAATTCTCTGCTTATTGACACCAAAGTTTAATTATGTGGTTTGTTCAATTGAGGAGTCAAAAGATGTTGATCTTTTATCCATTAATGAATTGCAAGGTTCATTACTGGTTCATGAAAGGAAATTGCTACAACAAGACAATGCGGAATTAGCATTGAAAGTCTTATTATGTTATTTGAGCAAAGGAGATAGAGGACGTGGATCAAATGGCAACAACAACAAAGGTCGAGGTAGAGGCCGTAACAGAGGTCGAGGTAGAGGAAACTATGATCATCAACAGAATCAACATCAAGGAAACCAATCTCATGAAAGAGAAAGAGGTCACTACAAGTCAAATGTTGAATGTTATCGGTGTCACAAGTATGGTCATTACAGGTCAGAGTGCTAAACAAATTTTTCAAGTGCATATGGAGAAGAGTCCAATTTTGCAGAAAAAGGAGAGAGCAAGTTGGAGAGATATCATTGCTGATGGTATGTCATGAACAAGAGTCAACCAACAAGAACTTGTGGTATTTAGGCACCAGGTGCAACAATCACATGAGTGGAGATAATATAGTATTTTCCATTATTGATGAATCTTTTAGAGATATTGTGAAGTTTGGAAACAATTCTACGATCTTTGTGATTGGAAAGGGCAGGTAACTATACTAACTAAACGTAAAGTTGCTTAAACCATGTCTAATGTCCTTTTTGTCCTAGATTTAAAGAACAATTTTGTAACAGCCTATTTTTAGTGAAATCGTAATAGTGGTTTTCGGACCACAAATTTAACGAGTAAATTATTATTTTATGATTATTTTAATTTCTAAAGTATGTTAGTAGGTTCGTATAAAAATTTTGTTAGAAATTTTGACGCTTGCATGCTTAATTAAGCGAAAAGCACTAAATTGTAAAAGATGCAAAAATAGAGTTCTATAAGTTAAAGGTATCTAATAGCTATGAAACTTTAATGTAAGAGGACATAGGTGGTAAATAGACCATTTATATAGTTAGTGGATATTCATGGATTGGTTTTTTTGAAATTAAGAATATTTTTAAAGGTTAAAAATGTAAATAAGTAAATAAAGTTAAAATAATCAAGGCAAAATTCATGCATCTTCTCAAACTGTTGTTTTCATTGAAAATTGAAAGTTAAAAAGCCACTTTAGGGTTCCTTCATTCGACTACTACAAGTGTTAGCATGTAAGTGATTTTTGAGCTCGTTTTTAATAATTTTTATGTTTTCGGGATCGTTGTAGCTTAATCTAGCTAGCCAATGGACTAATTTACAAAACCGTTAAAGGTTTAGGGTTTTTCCATGAATTTTCTTGCATGATTTTTGAAGTTTAATGGAAGAATATGAATCTTTTTTGTTAAATAAACAAGTTTTGTAAAGGGATTTTTGATGAAATTGTCATTTAGGGACTTATTTGTAATAGTAAAATACCATGACAAAATTGTGAAATGCTGATTTGTATGGATTGATAGAGGTCCTTAGTGCATTCGAATAGCATGAAATATGGATGAAATTGCTTAAATTTCAATTTACGAGTTTAAGGACTAAATTGTAAAGAAGTTAAAATATTATAGGTAAAAGTGTAATTTTGCAAAAGTCTAAATTTTGGACTGAATTGAATAGTATGAGTACTATATGGATTGAATTTTCTTACTTAGATCAAGATAAACCTCATACAGATCTAGATCGAGGAAAAGCTAAAGCCTCGGATTAGTTGATCTCAATTTTATGTCTTTGTCATCGAGGTAAGTTTGTATGATTAATTAACGTTTAAATGTTATATTGAATTATATATTCATGTATTATTTGTCATGGAATTAAATGTGGAAATATAATGATGTTACAACGGTTATCAAGTCCCGTTTGAACCTTAGGAATACGTAGGATACAAATGACATGTCATTAGGGTTACATGTTTCGGGTGCAGGTTTTGAATGTCTTACCGATGGCTAAGGTCCTACATTTGTTGCAGATACTCAATAACTTGTGTGAGCAGCACCGTGTAGCTTACACCGTCAGCTTGTGTGAGCAAACCTATTTCACAGCTCAAGTGAGAAACAATGTAAAAGAAAAGGAAATATTATATGTTTAGCACACTTCGTGTAAGCTTTCCCGCGTATCCGATATTATTCTGAATGGTTCAATGGGCATGAAAAGGAAAGAAATGTTAAGTATTCAAATGAATTATGCCATGAAGCTATGAAAAGGATTGAAAATGAAATGTTCAATGAAAGTAAATCTATGTTCATGAAATTGATTATTTCAAATGATGTTGTTCATGTATAATGACTTATGTTAATTCAAGTGAATTATGTGTTAATGCACTAACATGTGTTGTTGATGACGCTTAGGCTTGTGCCAAGCTTATGGTTGGATTGTATCATGTTTAAATTTGAAGTTATGCATTGAAATGGTAAGTTATGTTCTTGTTTTACGAAATTACTAAGCATTATATGCTTACGTAGTTTTCTTTCCTATGTTTTATAGATAATCGGAAGCTCGATTGGTTTAGAGGCTCTTTAGAGATCTATCACACTATCTAGCGATTATATCGGTAGTTTTTGGTGTTTTGGCCAAGGTTATAATGGCATGTATAGGTGGACTTGTGTTAAATGATGGTTGATAGTTTGGCATGTATATGTTATTTTGATGGATGTACTTTTGGTACTTTTGATGCCGTGATGGTAGGTGTCAATATGGCTAAGTTTTAATGAATGATTTAATGGCCAATATGATATGTGTTGGACTAGTTCTGATGTGGTCAAAATAGGGTAAGTTTTGAAATGGTATTGATCTTGATGTGTATGTATGAAATGTGATAATGTTTTCATGTTTAGGTAAGATATGGTTGAATGCATTTGAGGTGCCTTGTTGGCATATTGGTTGGATGGATTTATGATCTATTGAATTGGTTGTTTCATGGATGAATCGGTATGTTTGTTATGCCTTGAATTTGGGTATAAAATGCTTGTAGGTACATATTTGGGTTGGTGATGAAAATGGCTTGAATTTAGGCAATTTCATGTCCACACACCCTGCCACACGGGTGTGTATCCCCAATAGGTTTTAAAGGCATTCAAGCTAGGCAGTTACACGGTCTAGCAAATGGCCTGGCACACGGGCGTTTGAGGCCATTTTGAGTGTTACAAAGCCTGACACACGGGCATGTGACTTGGTCGTGTGACCCAATTTCGAAAGTTACACGGCCTAAAACACGGGTGTGTGTCTCAGCCGTGTGAGTCACACAGCCTGGCCACACGGCTATGTGACCTTTGCAGTTCAATTTTTCAAAATTTTTCTTAAATGTTCCAAATACTTCCAATTTAGTTCCGAATCATTTCTAAAGTGTTTCTAAGGTCGCAAAGGCTCGATTAAGGGACGATATGCATGTATATGAATGGTTTAGATCATGTTTGTGTTGAGTTTTGAAATGTATGTTTTAAAGTTATGTTTGTATGGTAATGCTCTGTAACCTTATTTTGATGACGGATATGGGTTAAAGGTGTTACAAATTTGTTAAGTATTGGCTAGCTGCAAGAGAAAGGTTACAATATCATAATAAAAAATAGGGTGTGTCGAGTTCTAGATGACAAATTAGGATTAATCGCTTAAGTTACTATGACAACAAATCGAATGTTTCCTCTCTACCTCAATCATACTACCCAGTCACGTTATGTAGCGAGTTCAACTGATCAAGTGCAGCTGTGGCATTTTCCTTATGGTCATATCAGTTTTGAAGGTTTACAAATGCTTCAATGAAAGAAAATGGTAGCTAGTCTCCTACATCTCTCTGGTCCTGCATATGTATGTGAGGAATTTTGTTCTCGGTAAGTAACATCGAGAACCATTTACAAACAAGAAATGTGAGAGAGCAAGAAAACCATTGGAGATAGTGCACTTTGGTATTTGTAGGACAATTAATCCCATTTCTAATGGAGATAAACGATATCTTATCACCTTCATTGATGACTTGAGTAGAAAAACCTAGGTTTACTTCTTGCAGGAAAATTTTGAAGCTTTAACAACTTTCAAAACCTATAAAGCAATAGTTGAGAAAGAAGCAGGACATCCAATACAAGTACTGCGAACTGATCGTGGAGGAGAATATAATTCGCATGAATTCACAATTTTTTGTGAATAGCAATGCATTAAAAGGAAATTAAAAACAACTTACACACCGCAACAGAATGGTGTATCCAAGAGAAAGAATCGAACGATCTTTAACAAGGTGCAAAGTTAATTGCAATAAAGTAGAGTTGCAAAAACGTTTTGGCCAGAAGTTGTCAACTGGAGCATTCATATTCTGAATAAGAGTCTAACTTTTTTCTGTTCAGAATGTGGCTCCGAAAGAGGCATGGAGTGGAAGAAAACCTGATGTCAGTCATTTTAGGATTTTTGGGTGTATTGCTTATGCCTATGGTCCTAATCAGAAAAGAAAGAATGTAACACCCCTAATTGGTCTCCATCGCCGGCTTGGGGTTACGTACTGTTACTATACAAATCAAGACATTTATCATTAAACATAAATAGAAATATAAAATAAATGAGAACATTCAATAATTTAGAAGAATCAAGATAAAAATACACTTACGGCCTTAAATTGAGCTTATGGGGCCATAAAAATAGTTTAGGAACAATCCGAGACTAATTTAAATCAAAATAAAAAATATACAAAAATTTGAAAATTTTGGAAAGAGGGGTCACACGACTGTATGGAATAACTGTGATCATGTGAAAAATCCTGTAGCTAAAATTTAATAAGACACATGGCCGTGTGGCCAAGCCGTGTGTGTCACATGGCCGTGTGGCATAGCCCAAGCTATGTGCACCTTAAAAAGCTTACAAAACAAGGCGAAACTTTCATCCAACACTTAGGTTCCAAGCCAACTTAAAATCAACTATTTCCATACTTCAAAAACACATTTCAACAAGCCTAAAACATTCTCAAATAATCAACTTAAGTGCCTAACCAATGTGTCCTCATTGACACCACAATTCAATTATCAACCTCAATTCACATGACACATCAACTAATTGGCATTCAAATTCATAAGTTCATATATAAAACTCATGCCAAACTTATCACTTCGTCTTAATCATTAACATTAATTCATACCATGATTCAACCACTTAAATAAGGCTTCTATCACATGACCAAAACAACTTTATATGAACATATTCACACCAAGATTTAAAGGCTCATACACAAGTAAGCTTATACCAAGCTTAATACATCTCATTTGTAATAAGTATCTAAACATATACAAAAACATCTATTACATGCCATATAATCTAAAAAAAAACATATCAAAATCTACAAAAATGTATCTCGATAGTGTGATCTTTAAGTTGATCCGATCGTCTGACTCCACAAAACGTTATCTACAAGAGAAAAGAACACGAGTAAGCTTCACTAGAGTTTAGTAAGATCAATGATTAAAATGGTATAGCTTACCGAACTAAATATAACAAGATTAAAAGTCAAATTCTCCTGTCAACCACAATCCATAATAGGTGAGTTTATACATAAAAAGGTATGAGATCATTCACTATCAGGCTACAATGATATCATAAGATTCATGAATAATCATTCAACAATTCAATAACAAGACATTTAACACAAGAAACATTTCCCGATGAATGATATACGGATATGAGTACATAGTTATCCATCCAAAACATGCCAAACACTCCAACGAGCCAATCTAACCAATAACACGCCTCGGTACCAAGTGGCTATCCTGTAGGCTAACATCTCTCCCATAACACGCCTCGGCACCAAGTGCCAAGCCCAAAGGCTTTACATTCACCCCTAGTAACACGCCAGAAACACTATAAATATAACACGATAGTCTTCAACAAATGCTAGACTTCAAAATGTTCAGCGAACAGGAAATAAACAGGAATCATCATCTCATCTCAACCTAATCTCGAACAGCACTCACTATAACCTATTGACATGCCAATTATACTCTATCCTACATTCGTTAGGTAAGAAGATATTACCGCTAAACCAAGTCTAGTAGTTTATTATTCTCATTCATACTAATTTAACATCGAAATATTTTATTTAAAAATCAACAACTAAATTCTCATTTAATTCATATTGTAAAATATATCAAAATAAACTGAACAAACTTACCAGGACTAAACTGTAATAACGATAAAGATTCAGGGGCTATTCGGGTAATTTTTAAATCAAATTTTAATAAGACACTAATAACTTCATAAATATTAAATAATTAATAATCTCATTTGGCCCGATAAACCTCAGACTCAATTTTCCCTTTCTGTCTAATCGAAGCACTTTCTTTCACCATGAAACTTTCAAAAACACTCGATCGCCAATTGTGAACTCTATATCTTTTCTTTTCAAATCTGCATACGATTTTTTATGATCAAATGCATCTTTCAAACTATCACTAATAACACGGACCTTATCTATAGTTTCACGAATCAATCGGTTCCAACTAATTTGGATTCACTCAACTCAGACCAGTAAAACGTTGTTCTACATTTTCTACCGTACAAAGCTTCAAATTGTGCCATTTTAATATTGGACTGATATATATTATTATAAACAAATTAAGCTAATGGTAAATATTTTTCTCAGCTTCCCTCAAACTCGAGAATGCAACATCGTAACATATCTTCCAAAATCTGTATTACCCATTTTGACTGTCCGTCTGTCTGGGATGAAAAGCTATACTAAAATTGAGTTTTGTACCCAAAGCTCGTGAAGTTTACCCTAAAATGTAGAAGTAAATCTCGAATCTCAATAAAAAATAATAGGCATTGGCACCCCGTGTAATCAAACAATTTCAAATAGATACAACTCAGCTAATTTTTCAAGCGAATGATCCGTTTTGGCCTGAATAAAATGAGCCGACTTCGTCAATATATCAACAATAACCCAGATCGAATCTTTCTTTCTTTCTTGGTGATACAAGCAATCTAGATACAAAATCCATCGTCACTCACTCCCATTTCCATTCAGGAATCATGACAGGTTATAATAGTCCAGACAATACTTGATGCTCAGCTTTCACTTCTTGACAAACTAAACATTTAACCACAACTTTAGCAATTTTGTGTTTCATACATCTGTTTTAGATCACAAAACATTTTTGTACTACTCGGAAGAATAGAGTACGTACTACTGTGAGCTTCAAACAAAATGTCTTGTTTCAATTCCAGATTATTCGGAACACACAATATATTATGAAAATACAATATGCCATCAGCAATAACACTAAATTCTTTAAATGAATCACTCTGAACCTAATCTTGTTTAGCTACTAACTTCAGGTAATCATTTTGCAACTCTCAAATTCTCTGAAGAAACATTGGTCTAGCTTTTAATTCGACTAAAATAGAACTATCATGATTCAGGATCAACTGAGCATTCAACGCTCTCAAAGTAAAGAGTGATTTTCAACTTAACGTATCTACAACAACATTAGCTTTTCTAGGATGATAATCAATCGCTAAATCATAATCTTTTAATAGCTTATGTAACACCCCTAAACCGTATTCATCGCTGGAACAAGGTTACAGAGCATTACCGGGGTTTATGGATCAATCAGATATAAATTTAAAACATTTCATTACATATCAATATTCATAATAAAACCAATCAAAATCATATGTATTGTCCCTATACTAGCCCTCAAGACTCGAAATACGCATTAGAAACAAGTCGGGAATAAATCGGAAACTCAAAGAATTTTCTGAAAAAGTAGAAAAATTTCAAAGCTGTAGGGGTCACACGACCATGTGGCTAGGCCGGGTGACTCACAGGGTCAAGAGACATGCCCATGTATCAGGCTGTGTGGGCATTCGAAATAGGGACACACGATCGTGTCTCAGCCCATGTCCATGCCCGTGTAACTCTCTAAATTGGGTCACACAGCCAAGTCACATGCTCGTGTGCGGCGTGAGCATACTGACTTGTATTCTTAAGAAGATAAAAGGGACACACGACCATGTCACTTGGCCATATGTCACACACGGTTGACACACACGCCCGTGTCTCTGCTCGTGTGGACAAAAATAGGCCATTTTCCAAGCCACATTTCTCACCCAATTTGACACTAACCTAAATTCAACATATTGCACATCAATAAGCCATAACAAAGCATTCAAAACAAGCTAAATTCAAGTCTTAAACATGTATTATCATCGCATACAACCAATATGCTCTTAGGCACCCCAAATGACAAAAACATGTCAACCAAGCATCCAAACTTACCTAATTAATTTACCTAACAAAGTTACCTAAGTTCACTACAATTCAAATACATACATACACATATCACTCATACTAACATCACAACTATACCTTATTCTCACGCCAATATATAAATTGGTTATTTAAAAAAATGTTATTCATAATATTTAAATAAGAAAAACTTTGACCAAGACTGTACAAAAGCCTATACATGCTATGTAAACTATATTTAACGTTTCAAAAACTATCGAGAAAAGCTGGATAGTGTGACTTGAGTGCCGATCCGATTGTCCAACCTTCCGAAAATCTATAAAGACATTAAACAATACAAATAAGCTTAATGAAGCTTAGTAAGTTCGACGGATTAAACAAAAATCTGACCAACCAACTATAATATTTTAAGTAATAAAAATCATCCATGACAATTCCCTATCATTTACAACTTCAATCGATAAATACATCAATATTCAAATCAATACAATAATAAATAACAAGTATTTCAAATTTATTAAATAAATCACCTTACTGAGATTTCTCCATTCGAAGAACAACTTACGGATAAGAGTACATTGTTAACAGAGGCTCATAAGAGTTGGTTCTCCCGAATAAGTAAACAGAAGCTCATAAGAGCTAAACAAAAACTCATAAGGGCTAATCCATCCAATTACGCCAAACAAAAAGTAAAACACGAGAATTTGCAACAAATGCTAAACCCCGATTTACTTAGGAATAATACAGATATCTCCCTTCAATACCATCATGCACCAAATCACGAATGTACTCAAATCATGTGTTCAATTCAAAACGAATA
>JABEZY010257998.1:0-11073 GCA_013467495.1 Gossypium gossypioides | reverse complement strand
AAGTTGAATTAAGAAATCACATGGTTGGGACGGTGAGTAATTAATGTGGGAAAAGTTCACTTAATAAATCGAATTAAGAAGAAAAAGGAATTTGCCTAAACTTGGCGATATCAATTTCATGGCATTACAAAGTTTTCTTCAAGTTTTCTTCTTGGCTCTCATTTCCTTTCTGTTTCTATATCGATTGATGCGAACTAAAAATGGGTGTCCAAAGAGTTCTCCTAGCATTGTTGAGCTTCTCCTCAAAGTTCATTGTAGAAAGCTGAAAGGGCACTTTTGTTTTGGAAGGCCTTTGGTTTGCTAAGATGAACTTGGTGGTATCGAGCATTTATTAGTATCGAGGGCATATCAGGCATAAAGTGTATATATTTTAGCTTTGATGTCCACGAAACCAACTAAAAATCTTACTAAGGCAAGTGCATCTATCAATTGATAGTATAGCTACGATGAGCATAGATATCGTTCCCACGAAGACCAAAAGCTACTAGTAATTACCTTTTTTTTAATCGATAAATTCAAGTGATTGATTGAAAACTAAAATTAACTAAATTAATTAACTAATGAGCACGATAAAGAACAAAATAAGAAAATAACAGATTAACATCCAAGAAGCAAAACAATACTTAGGAAAGAATTCAACTAGATTTCATCTGTCATTATCGATCTAAATTACACAATTTCTTCACTTAGTATATTGATCAATAGAAATCCCTAAATTATGCTAATATCACTTTCGAGAGTAAGAGCAACTGACTCTAGGTTGATTAATTGAAATTTCTTTCTAATTAAAACTCATATTATCGCATTAACTCGATTTATGAATTCTCCTACTATATTTGACTTTAATTCAATAGATTTATGTCATCCTACTTCTAGAATTGCATGCAACTCCACTCAATTACGCAAGATCTACTCTTAAACAGGGTCTATTCCTCCTTTATTGCGTAAAATAAAACTAAAATGACAGAATTCATCATAGGGTTCATCTCTATAGGTATTTAGAAAATTAGTTCATGTTTGCAAATAAAAACATCCCAAATACATTATAACCAAAAGAAATAAAGAAACTCATTATAATATCTTTAAAAATCAACTGGGAGTCTTCAATCTTGACAGAAATCTGCTTCAAAATCAGCTTCAATGGTGTTTTTCGAGTTGTTTTCTTGAATATCCTACGACGACTCACTCCTATCTTCCTATTTTTGTCATATATAGGTCTCAAAATGCCAGACAACCCCTAAAAATCGCGTTTTTTTGCTATTTGGAGTGCAATTCGTGAAATTGACACGGCTTGCCACATGGCCGTGTGGCAGCCTGTGTTGTTCACAAAGCCGTGTGGAATGGTCCAACCCGTGTGGCTCCTGTAACTTGCTCCGATTTTCTAATTTTCACCCTTTTTTCACTCCCAAATGCTCTCCTAAGTATAAAAACATGAATTTTAAGGATTAGGAGCATAAAATTCACCATTTACTTTGAATAATCACCCAAAAACACATTAAGAATAAGATTAAAACATGTTACCTTTAACCCGTTCCCTGTGTCTTTGTTTCTATTGCATTCTATCTCATTGTATCACATTCTATTCTACGATATTTGAGAATCATCGTCAATACCTCAGTGTAGGTGTCCGGGATAATCCTTTGTTCCATAGTCTCGGTGCTATTTACAACCAGCCAATTAAGAATTCTCAAATGTACTAGTACTAGCAAATGCCCCAAAGATGCAGTCATCGATTCTCCCGAGAGGCCACAATTACCATGAGCAAACACATTAATTTAATGACGAGGAGCACATTTTTTGTATGCTACTAATACTTGTACTTGCTCTACTATTCTGTCCAAGCTTGGTTGAGGAAGAGTTACGAGGAGTAAAACAAAAAAAATATGCTTATTTTATTTTAGCTGGTAATATTATATATAAATAGAAAATAGAAAATTAAATATACGATAAATAATAAATAAAAGACCACTCCATTTCGGCAAAAGACCCATGCCCAAGTTCCATAACTTTGGATGTGCTACCCCGATCATGATTTTCCTACCCTCAGAAGTAAAAGTCCTTCCCTTTTGGGCCAATTGTGGGTGAGGAAGGATTCAAACCCTCGACACCGTGGTTCATAGCCATGTGCTCTAATCCTCTAAGCTACAGGTTCCACCTTGTCTCCACTAGATCTGTTCCAAGGAGTACCATAACAAAAAGGAACATTTCCTCTCCCCAGCCATTTCGTGTTAAGAAGATGTGAAAGTGTCTTTCTCTCTATAAGAACGGTGCGTTTCGAGGTGTGAAGTAGAAGAGAGGGGATTTCATAATTGGGGTTTTGAATAAGACGAACTTTTCATTTTTCATTCTTATTACTTTTTCAATATGAAAAAGTAATAAGAATGAGAGGTGTTAAGTTTTTTATCATCCTGGCGTCGAGCTATTTTGCCCCAGGACCTCTTCTACAGTACCATCACTGTAGTAGAGTTTAACCACCATGTTCGGGATGGATTGGTGTTGTTCTCTACGCCTAGGACACCAAAATATCGAACCATGAACGGAGAAAGGTGTGCGAGAAAAAGAAAAGCATATTGGCTAGTGATTATGAGGCCCCATTTCTTGACTGAAAGGGACACCAAAGGCCTCCGCCCTTCCATCCAATGGATAGATAGAGAGGGAGGGCAAAGCTTTTGGTTTTTTCATGTTGTCAAAGAGTTGAACAATGGATTTTTCGTATTGTTAAAGAGTTGAACAATGAGTAGGAACAAGGTTCAAGTCTATGGGTCTATTAGGATACCTCAGCTGCATACATCACTACACTTCCACTTGACAAATATCGTAATGATAAACGGCTCGTCTCATCGTGACCTTCTCTTGAATTCTTAAAACTTCTGTCACTTGATCCCCACAGGGACAAAGAACCCCTTTCCGTATCGGCTGTGCTACCGGAGGCTCTAGGGAAGTTAGAATAGGAGAGCACTAATCTTGGGGTGGGTTTACTACTTAGATGCTTTCAGCAGTTATCTGCTCCGCACATGGCTACCCAGCGTTTACCGTGGGCACGATAACTGGTACACCAGAGGTGTGTCCTTCCCAGTCCTCTCGTACTAGGGAAAGGTCCTCTCAATGCTCTAACGCCCACACCAGATATGGATCAAACTATCTCATGACATTATGAACCCAGCTCACTTACCGTTTTAATGGGCGAATAGCCCAACCCTTGGAACATACTACGCCCCAAGTGGCAAATAACTGACATCGAGGGGCCAAACCTTCCCGTCGCTATGAGCTCTTAGGGAAGATCATCCTATTGTCCCTAGAGTAAATTTTATCCGTTGAGTGACGACCCTTCCACTCGACACCGTCAAATCACTAAGGTCGACTTTTGTCCCTACTCGATAAGTGGGTCTTGTAGTCAAGCTCCGTTCTGCTTTGCACTCGAAGGCCAATCTTCCTCCGGCCTGAAGAAACCTTTGCACGCCTTCGTTACCTTTTGAGAGGCCTATGCCCCATAGAAACTGTCTACCTGAGACTATCCCTTGGCCCGTAGGTCCTGACATAAGGTTAGAATTCTAGCTCTTCCAGAGTGGTATCACAGTGATGGCTCGGGCCCCCCGGAAGAAGGCATTCTTCGCCTTCTACCTAAGCTACGTTGGAAAAGTCCAAAGCTAATCCCAGGGAATAGTGAAGCTTCATAGGGTCTTTCTATCCAGGTGCGGGTAGTCTGCATCTTCAAAGACATGTCGGCCTGCCACATGGCCGTGTGGTAGCCCGTGTTGCTCACATAGCCATGTGGAATGGTCTAACCCGTGTGGCTCCTACAAATTGCTCTAATTTTCTCTCGTTTGTTGCTCCCAAATGCTCTCCTAAATATAAAAAATGAATTTGAAGGACTAGGAATATAAAATTCACCATTTACATCAAATAATCACCCAAAAATGCATTAAGAATAAGATTAAAACATGTCACCTTTAACACTTATCAAGCCTATAAAAAAGAGGCTTCTGTACACAAATTAGGGCATCAAACACATAGATTTCTATAGACAGTTTTCTTACTTCAGTTTTTTAGTTTTAGTTTTCTTTTATTCTTCTGTAGCGGGAAGATTCTATTCCGATGTGAAGATGTTTGTGAGTGGAGATTGTTCAGTACCCGCGCTTCAATATATTTATTCATGAGCATTCTTTTATTTATTCTCTTCTCTTCTTTTATTTATATTTTGTTAATCTGGCCAATTAATGTTTGTATGAATATTAGGACAGATTATTCTATTTTATTTATATATTGCATGATTTGGTTATTAAACTGATTTATCTGTTAAGTGATTATTTATCTGAAATTGGTTATTTATTATAAAGTGACACCCTTGATAGAATATCTAGACAGGTAAGACCAAAAGGGTATCCTGTCATGTATAACTTGTGCCAAGCGGTGAGACTGGGAGGGTATTTATATGCCTAGGAAGAGACTACAAGGTTGACTTAGGTATTAATCCTTAGTGAAGATGAGATTGGAAGGGTATTCTTAGTTAAGGGTTGTAAATAACTCAATCAAGGATAATTCGTTATTTAGTTAGATAATTAGGGATTTAATCGATCATAGGCTACAGGCTTGCACCAGTGACACTAGGAATAGGAAATTCAAACAGGTTAATTTAAGATAGATAATTTAATTAGTTTAATAAATATTTTAATTTTTATTAACACTACTAATTCGTGACTCAAATAGATTAGTAATTATTTTTTATAATTAATTTAATAATAAAATTCTCCAATCTGCAATCCCTTGGGTACGATCCTTGGAACACTTACCAGTGTTCTGTTGTAACACTTTTATATTAGAAATTGACGTGCACGCTTGTAGATACCACACTTAATTATTTATATTTTTATTTGTGTAATTTTTACTCTAAATGTTCGCACGTTTGGAGACAGTCAAGTTGTTGGCACCGTTGCTGAGGATTGTGACGGTGAATTTTTTATTAGATTGATTACTGTAAAGTAATATTAATCGAAAGACGAATGAGCTAGATAGTGTTCTAATTTTTGTACATAATTAAATATTTTTATTTTGAATTTTTTTAGTTAATTAAACATTTTTATTTTTTATATTTTTACTTACCTTGTTGATTAGCATATTTAATTATGGATAATGATTTTTATATGCCTGTATATGAAAAATCCTAATCAAGTTGGTAGTATAGAGATTTGACAAACTACTGGAGCTACGATTATGAAGACAAGCATTGTAAGTGTTCGAACGAATTTTCACTTAAGCCAAACATGTATACATCCAAGAGCGATGGATATTCGACAAGCCAATGGAATGAAGATGAAGTACAAGAGAGAGTATACAAACAATAGGAGATTATTTAGAACCAAAGATCACTTATGATAGAACTTCTCAAACAAAGAAACGAAACAATGACTTTATTGGACGAGGAGTTGGATGTAGTTAAGGATAATGTACCTAGGTAGATACATGAGCGGCATTTGGGAACATTCGAATATCTAACAGAAACTCCTTATTATTCGTATGACTATGCATCCAAACAAGAAAGCCGCGAGTGAGAATTCCAAGCTAAATCAAAGAGAATCCAACAACAGTTACATCAATTAGAGGAATTTTTTGGAAAAAGATCACAAGCGAGTACTCCATTGGAAGAGGTCGTACATGATGTCTCCAATTTCGATCCGCAGGACCAATGTATTACCGGCAACCATTTAAAATTAAATCTTGAAAGTCAACAAGAGTTTGGAACTAGAGACTAGAACAAATTGAATATCACCATAGACGCTTCTGATCCAATTAACATAGATATTTAGTAGTAGAATTAGAGGTAAATGAGCTACAACCAATTTTGAATTCAAGTGTAAACGAGCCGATACACATTCTTTCCATAATTGAGGTGGTGTTAATAGAAAAAATCGATGACTTCATTATGTTCTCATTCTAAGAATAAGGCAAAGCTCGAGTAACCAAAGCTTCTCACGACATGCAGGGGAGGAAGCTCGAGCCAATAATACCCCGGAAGATAATTAGAGGTTGGCTCAGATTTGGCACCAAGTGGCTCATGGTCTGGATGTCACTTTGGTTAAAGGTAATGCGATATCATTAGAGTCGACTGAAGGTTCTGCTTCAAATTTATCAATAGTGGAACAAACGACGAATCAAAGAGTCAATGACTAGTTGGAAGTTCTTCTTTGGGGGCGATACGAATTGTCCCGACTCTAAAAAAATACTTCTTATTTAAAATCTTGTTTGATTTTAAATTTTATTTTTCATTGTTTTATTGTTAGTTAGATTTTAGGATTTAGATTTTTAATTTTATGTTAGAATTAGAAGAAAATATGTTTTCAGAAGGAACAGAGGAGTTAGAAGTAATTTGGGTCAAGTACGGACAACTGAAGGACTCTGACACGTGTTGAAGAAGTGCAGGCAAGCTCGTGTTGTGCCACAAACACCTTGTGACGCAACACGACCATTTCAAAGCAAAATTTTGGAAAACTAAGGCGTCGTGTTGTGCCACACAACCTCTATGTTACGCCACGCCCTTCATTCCTAGACTCTTCGACCTGTTTCAAAGTAAAAGCCCATCGATTTCCTATTTATACCCACTATTTTCTAACATAAAATCACAGTTCCAAAACACCCAAATTAGCATAGAGAGAGCTCCAGCTGCCGCACCTCATTCCTGTGGTTCAAGCTTCAATTTTTTGAAATTCCAATCCTTGCTTGTTCAAGTAAGCTCTTCATTTCACTTTTCTTTTGTTATTTGTTCGTTCTCCTTGTTATTATTTTTTTAAAGATTTTTGCATCATATCAGACTTAGGAATGAATCTTGTGCGACACCCAAGGTTTAATGTTCTAACTTTGTTCTTTGTATTTTTAAACACTGGGTTGTTGATTTTTAGTGTTAAATTTTGAGAATGGAACCTAGAAAGCAAAGATACAACCACTAAGGCACTGATTAATTTTGAAACTGTTCACTTTTAGAACTCTAAAGTCGAGAGCTTCTACCTCCAAATGAGTAGCCAATTTTTCATTCAAGAACTTGGATTCAACCCCACAATGTCTACCTATGGTGAAATCTTACAGTTGGTAGATTACCACCATCAGAATAATTTCAGTGCGATCCGATCGAATCGGTGGTCGACATGATCGCTTATGAATTTTTTGCCTCCTTGGAAGATAGAGAGAACCGTAAGCAAAGAGGTGAAATTCTAACCCATGTTATGGTCAGAGTCAAAGAGGTGTTGGTAATGCCTCGATAAATATGTCGATTATATGACACCCCAGTCTATGTGCATAATTATCCCGAGGGCTTAGATTTGTTAACATTCAAATACATTGACATGGATGGGATAATCAATTTCTTGACATAGGGTCGTAGTGAGTGGACTTGCTAGGCTAATAATGACGTGTCGCTCAACTTTAATCAGGCTATAATGTTTCTAATAGCGAAGATGTGGATGCAATTTATTTGCACCCTCTTATTTACCACACAAAATGCTTCTAACGTTACTGCATTTTGAGCAGTTATGCTTTACTTTATTTTACAAAAAAAAGGAAATTTTTGTCGGCCACTGGATATATGAAGAAATGTTGAAGTGCATACAACATCGAAAACAAAGTATGTACTTCCCACACTTGATTACAGCCTTGTGTAAGCTCGTAGATGTGCCCATATCTCTGATTGAGCCATTTAAACATCCAACAAGGTTTGGGATCAGGGGTACCATATACGGCCAATTCATTGAGCTTCAGTGAAAACTAATCCAAGAATGGGAGGAATGGTCAACGCACAGGAATGAAACCCAAAGGCCAAGTAAAAGAAAGAGTAAAGTTCAAACGCTATAGCTCACAGG
The DNA here is from genome assembly GCA_013467495.1 of Gossypium gossypioides. NCBI lineage: Eukaryota > Viridiplantae > Streptophyta > Magnoliopsida > Malvales > Malvaceae > Gossypium > Gossypium gossypioides. Next base: position 3,226 of record JABEZY010257998.1, on the reverse strand, counting down.
TTTAACAAATTTATCAATAATGATAAATTAATATATATGTGTGATATAGGACATAGGAGACATGCTAATTAAGATAGCACAATAGAATGGGTGGAGGATGCCTAATTGAGTGCCAAATATGTTTATGTGATTACCACCACCGGGTGAGACCTAGGAGGAAGACAATAATGATGATAATGATGATGGAGATGGAAAGGATGATGTCCCTTCAGCATCGCAGAAGTATGAATGAGCGTTTCAACCAAGACGGCCATCCACTAAGGGGGTGTGATCTGCGAGCCTAGTCGATACACCCTATAACATCCCGCCTGGCAGAGTCTTAGTATTATGTTATTGTTTGGCGTATAGTTGGTAAATTTAATGGTAGAATCGAGTAAGTATTTATTCTGGCTGAGTAGAGTTTTCGACGTGATTTGCCATTTGGCGAACATTTGGGTATGGTGGACTCTTCTCTTAAGCATTCGCCCATCCTAGATGTTTTAGGAAAACTCATTAAGTTAGCAGCTCTTATAACTTGTTTTATTTAGTGTTTGACTTATGTTGGGATTTAGTTAAGACTTAGTTAGAATTAAACTAATTTACTGTAGACTATTAAACTTAAAACTTGTTAAGTGCGTTTAATCATGAGAATCAAGGGTGTTAGTGGGATTATCTGAATTCTCCACTAAACCTTGTCTCTATTGCTTAGTATATAAGAGTATCGGTGGCAATCCTGAGTCACATTTACATCTTCTTTTTTCTTGAATTCCTCTGTAAGTCTATGAAAAACCTAAGTTAGAATAACTTCATTGAAGAAAAGGTTTGCAGTATCAAGATAACACCCACATTTACACCAACTTACTAGTAATGTCTGATAACCTTTAGGTTATTATAGAAGTAATTTACATGTTTATCTTATTGCATGCATAGACATTAGAATCGCTCGAGAGGAAGGAAACTTCCTGATTCTAGATTAGTTGTTACTGATTCTTACATGCATGATAAGTTTCAATATATTTATGATCTGATAAGAACACTTATCTTTCTTTTAGCTCAAGAAGTTACTAAGGGTCCCAGTGACAAGGGTAAAGTACCAGCTATGTAGATCTGTATTAAAGTTTTTGGTGAGTTCTTTTCTACTTCCATAAGTCATAAAATTATATTATATAAATTGTGTAAGGAAACTAATCTCTCTCTATAATGTATGAATGGTATATGTGTGAGTAATGGTTGTTCAGTGTTATCAGTTTGAGTTTAGTCTTTATGTGTTAAAGTAAACACCATTTTTCATGCTTAAGACAATACTATTAGTTTGTGATATGTGAGATTTGATATGTGGTGATGGAGAAGAGGAGATACGTTTGTGATGCCTCCGGTAGGGCAGCTATATCGTAAATTTGACTAGCAGATCACAAGAAAATATACTAATATAAATAAAACGATATGAGGAGTTAATAGGGAGTATGTATATGAAAGAGATTGTATGATATGCTTCTGACTCTGAATTATGGGTATGTGGCTAGCCTGAAGATGAGTTGTCTATGTCATTTTTAGTTGGCGTACAATAACTGCCCAAGTGTTAAGTATTGGTGTATTAAGTTTGTGTGTTCTATGTACACCATAGGTATATTATGTTCAAACTGTGTAACTACTTCTGAAAAGTTTGTTAATGAATTGAGTGTTAGAAGTAAGACATCTATGTACTCATTATGTTTTGGAACTCACTAAGTTCATATGAACTTACTTTGTTATCTCTTCCTTCTCAGGCTTGTTGATTGAAGGAATGAACTCTGTTGAAGGGACTACACCAGTGTAACACCCCAAACCCGGCATGGACGTTATGGCCGTATCTGGTGATGTCACATGATAGTGTGTTTGAAAATCGTAGCTTGTGTTGGATAAACCGTAACTTCGTTTAATTCATTTTTCATTTAGAGTTTATCTTTTATTAATTCTAAAATCATGATTTTTAGTTAATCGTTGGTTTTTAGGACATTATACGTTGCGAAAGTTTTTCTTTTAAATACAAAATCCAAATTTTAAGCGAAAATCCATAGAGACCTTTATTACAGTAAAATACCCTAAATAAAAGTTTAAAAACCTAATTAAATATGAAACAGTAAAAAGTGGTCGTGTGGCCACCGCTGAGTACTCCGTCGCTCCGATCTGCCTAAGTCTGGGGATCACCTGTACAGATAAAACAGAAGGGTGAGTTTATGAAAACTCAGTGTGTAATCCCCATATAAACATGTAGTTAAAATGTAATCATAGTTTGGGCCTAAGCCCATTTCAGTAACAGTTTCAATTTCAGTTAGTGCCTTAGCCCTTTACAGTATCAATATCCAGTACAATAACAATTATGCAATATCAATTCCTACCCAGCCAGCCTCTACACTCCAACTCCACCCAACCCTACACTCCATGTGGGGATATAATCAACCCACCCATCCCTACACTCCAAAAAGTACTAGACGCGACACTAGACAGTAGTTTGCAGCAGAGCTGCCAGGAAACTAGGCTCGATGCCTTTCAGTACACTTCTTCTAAACATTATAATCCCCAAACCAATGCAATGCAATATACAAATATGACATGCTATACATAATATCATACATGTATACCGAGCATACAGTATCAAATTAGTGGGACATCATCATGCTTAATCATATCAGTCATACAGTCATTTCAGTCAACTAGGGGTCTAGGTAAGCTTACCAACCCTACAGTAGGTCCACAGTCGACTCGGGCGACCTATGCAACCTTAGCAATAAAACAGTGAAAATGGGCCTACAAGCCCATGATGTTCGCCCGTGTGGCCCACATGACCCAAATTGGCCTTGGCCGTGTAGATCACATGGCCTGGCCCAAAAATCCCACACACCTTGTGGTTCACTCGTATGGGCCACACCCCACACGCCCGTGTGGCCCACATGGCCCAATTCGGTTCGGCCAATGTATCGCACGTAGCTAGCCTCGTCGACCACACGCTCGTGTTTGATCACGCGGACTACCATATAGACGTCACGCGCCCATGCGGCATCGACAGCCTCACTTTTTGGCTTTTTACCGTTTTTTGTTTACAGTGTTACAGTTACACACCTGTAGTCTTTTTGATACCTAAGCCTTCTTGAGCACTTTAATACCTACAATTGACCAATCCAACACCATAATCAATCATTCTTTACGATTAAACAACAAATCCCCAAACCAACGGACTCATCTAAAAAGCAATGAACACTTACTGCAA
>JABEZY010257980.1:0-15121 GCA_013467495.1 Gossypium gossypioides | reverse complement strand
ATAAAATCACATTTTAATAATTTCTATATCCTAATTTCATATTTTCACATATTTCATTAATTTATTAAAAAATTACTTAGTTTTAATAACAGATTTAAGTAAAAAGGTGATAAATTACATAGGAAAAATCCTATATATTTTTCCGTTTACACATACCCTTAAAGACAGCTGTAGAGGAGTAGACCGCTTGCTATGTCGTGACATTGACTATGTGGTGAGAATAAAACACAACGCAGCGGCGTTTTGGTCTACACAATCGAACTTAAAGCTTGAAAACGTTAGCTAACCTAGGGTTAATGACGACAGCTACCTGAAGGCTGTAAATGGGCACTTTGGCACACATTATAGACATCATTCAATTAGCTTAGATCCTCTCTTTAGGTTTAATTTTTATTTTCTTGCTTTCTTTAGGTTTTCATAGTTTTAGTTTATTTGTTCTTTGGTTTTTTTCAAGAGTTCTGATTTATAAAGGATATCAACTACTGTGGATTCACACTTATTATCAATATCAATCAGGCTTTTCTTAAAATCTCTATTTCAATCTATTCCTATTGATTAATTCTTCCATTTATTCCATGTTGTTTATGAAAGCCATGAGGAACGAATCCTTCTATGAGGGATTAGCGAGTGGAAACATAATCTCTTAACTATTTTGTAGGGTTACTCAACGGATCAACTGTTTGGGAAAGGAAGAATGTGTAGCAAACCCTAGGCGTAACAACTCAGGGAGGTCATCAAGGTAGGAATTAACCCAAAATTGGTATTGCCCATTCGTGAACACCTTTACCCCAAGCTAGTCTAAACTGTGAGGTCAGAAGATAAGTAGTCTTTGCTGACTCATTATGTTAGTGGAAGATCGAAAGACCTTACTAGGGTAACGACCGTTAGTTGACGAGGAACCTGAGATGACAGTTGATTGGGATTGTTGAAGCAAGCTAATCACCTATCTTCAGATTCGATTCTTCGTATTCTTTATATCTCTTGAAATTCAATTCTTTTATGTTATTTTATTTTATTTAAAAAAACCCTAAAATTATCTCTTATTTTATTTTCGTACTATGACTGATTTAAAAGTATTAATTAGATCTTTAAATGTTTAAGTTAAGATTGATTTAGTAATCGCCTTCCTTAGGTACAATCCTCGGAGTACTCATCTACTTCGTTGTAAAATCTATATTACAACTCGACTCATATACTTGCAGATATTGTCTCGTAATTTTTTATTTTATTACAGTATTTACATGATAGATGTTGGTATGTCCGGAGGCAGTCAAGTTGTTGGCATCGTTGCCGGGGAGGCAACGTCACTAGATTGATCTTAATTTTTCCATTTTAAGGAATAATTAAGAAATTTGTTTGTTATAGATACGATTTTATTCCATTTATTTCTACTAACCTCTTTTTTGGGGGTTTAGTGTATGACTCGTAATAGGGGCACACCTATTGTAGTAGCCACAAATCTGGAAAAAATAATCTGAAGGAATCGCCAACAGTGGCAACAGCAGATGCAAGAACAACCACCACCCACTGCAGGTAACGTACCACGTGACAATCCATTGTTCGGCAACGTTGACAATAATGCCCTAGGAGACCTACCAGCACCACAGCCACCCGCAAACGAGCATATGGCTTGCAATGAGAGAACTCTAAGGAACTATGCCCTACCAAGTCTAGACATGGTTCAAGAAAGTATAGCAAGACTGATGATTATAGCTAATAATTTTGAGATCAAATCGGCGATAATACAAATATCCAAAATAATCTGCAATTCAAGGGCACTATGACAGAGGACCCTAATCAACATTTGAAACAGTTTCTTCAACTGTGTGATACTTTTAAGTATAAAGGGGTCACTGATGATGCTATTTGTCTACAGTTGTTCCCCTTTTCTTTTATTGATAACGCTTTTTCTTGGTTAGACTTGCAGGCACTAGGGTCTATTATGACAATCCATTGTTTGGCCTCGCTGATGATAACGCTTTTTCCCAATCAGTAAAGCAACCCAACTAAGAAGAGAGATCGCTATCATCAGATAGATGGGGAGAGAAATTTTCTATGAGGCGTAGGAATGGTTCAAGATGTTGATTCAAAAATGCCCACACCATGGATTTCTTGAGCGGATGCGATTGTAAGTATTTTATAACTAGTTTGATGCAAATGCACGATCTGGATTAGACGGAGCAGCAGGAGGAGCCCTTATGAATAGGACACATGAGGATACGTACAAAATTATTGAAAATATGACACTAAACTCCTCTCAGTGGCCAATTGAACGAGTCACATATGGCCAGAAACCCGCTACGATCAAAACTATTCAAGAGGATGATAAGAATCAGTAAATAGTGGATAGACTCAACTGTATCGAATCTGCTTCTACACCGTCTATGCATGGAGGAGACAAGTCACTCTTCCATTATATCAATAATCCTACTAAGGATATAAATTACATAGAGAATAGGGAAGCAAACCCTTATTCAAATGCATACAATCCCGGTCAGAAAGATCACCCAAATTTGAGATAGGGAGGAAGCCAAGGAGGAGGTAATAGTTTAAATCAAGTTAAAAATACTAATTACCAACCTCCTTACTTATAGAAATCTCAAGATAGAACCAACACAAGTGACCATACTACATATGGTCAACGTTTGGATAAAATTTAGGAAGAAATGAAATCAATGAGAATAGATGTCAAGCAAATGCAATTTGAGTGCACTAACTCAATAAGAACATTAATTGAGGTCGAAGATCAAATGAGCCAATTGATGAGCATGATGGATGACATTAAAAGATAAATTGGCACAGGTATCCCAAGCAATACAGAGGATAATCCACGGAGGAAAGGTAAAAAGCATGTGAAAGTTATAACACTCCGATCAGGCGAAGTACTGAGTAGCCCAGAAATACCTACCCTAGAGGCACTTGTGGATAATACTGATGAACCTCAAGATAACTCCCTAGAAGTATAAAATAGACTTGAACCAGAGGAGGAGAATGTACTAGCGGCTAAAACAGGAGAAAAGACTTAAATATGTCGAAATCACAGAAGTCTTATTCCCATCAATATTAGAAGAAAGAAAAAAGTGAGATGAAGATGAATTTTTAAGTTTCTTGAACTTGTCTAAAACATTAAACGTTAACCTACCTTTAATCGAGTTTAATTGAGAAGGTTCCCAAGTATGCCAAGTTTTTTAAGGAGATGATGGTAAGACGTAAGAAAATAAAGGTAGGAGATCAAGTTAATTTAAGTGTTTCCTATAACGTGATTATTTCATGACAGGTACCTCAAAAGTTGAAAGACCAAAGAAGTTTTACTATTCCCATAGAAATAGGGAGCATTCACTTTAATAGAGCTTTATATGATTTAGAAGCTAGTATCAATTTAATGCCCTTATCAATTTTTGAAAAAATTGGGTTAGGGAATCTTAAAAAAACTCAAATAACATTACAATTGGCTGGCAAATCTTCTGTATATTTGAATGGAGTACTAGAAGATGTACTAGTCAAAGTGAGAAGTTTTATTATTCCCGTGAATTTTTTGGTGCTTGATTTTAAAGATCGTGAAATACCAATCTTATTAGGGAGACTCTTTCTAGCCACCTCTAGATCCACCATTGATTTAGAGAAAAATGAATTAACTATGAAAATTAATGGTGAGACTGAAACCTTTAAATGTGGCCATCAACCAAGCGAGAAAGATAAAAAGAAGATAGGGGAGCAATGTAAAAAGATATTTATTCCTAATGTCCCCGAGTCAAAGGAAATGTTTTCTTTAATTCATGCAAAAAGAATAAATAGGTTCAAGGAAAGGGACAAACGGGCAAGGACGAAATGGCACAATGGACAGTGGACCAATACTAATAGAATAAAAAGATCATCCACTGGTGAATTGACATATAACTTAAAATTTTTGAATTGTTGCATGATATTTGTAAATTACTGTATATTTAACTAACCACATAGCTCATATTTTAAATTTTATTTAATGTAGGTTTATCCTTAGATGGAAACATCCTTAAGATAGAGTTTTGGATTGAAACAGAGTTAGTGTCGCGACAACACAACAGCAAGTCACGATGTAACAGACAGTCCCTGAGGATCTCCAAACTGAAGGACATGTCGTGACACAGATCACCTGTGTCGTGACATCAGTATCCTTCTAGGGACGTCGCGACATGGATCCCCTATGACGCAACGTCGTTGCAATTTTTTACAGGGTTGGCCTGACCCTTTCGCACAACCTGACGACCTACCCTTAATTTAACCCATTTTTTAACCCTTTAAAACTCTATTTTATAACCTAAAACCCTATTTACTTTTAATTAAAACAACTCTTAACCCTTAATCCCTCCAACTCTCTCAAATATTTCAAAACCTCTTAAACCCTAACCCTCAATTTCTCAAACATTCTTTTCCTCTTCTCAAACTCCTCAATCATACTCGGTGCAATAAGGAACGGGAATATCGATGGGAAGACAAGGAATACAAAAAACTTTGACTATATATTTAAGGTTAAGGGTTTTTAAACTCAAACTTTCTACTATTCCATTGAATTATTTTCTTAAGATTGAAATACGATGCCTCCTAGGAAAGTTAGGCGAACCATGGAAATAGAGCTTTTGGTGGTTCAAACTCCCTCTATGTTCTTAAATACGAATGTTGAGAAATATTTTTTAATGAAGTTCAAGGAAAAACATTCATTCAATAGAGGGGATTTGATCCATTGATGATTTTGTGTAAAGAAATATGGCATTTGGTCAGATATCATCGATGGGAACATTTTTGGACAATTCCAAAGGATAATGTCGTGGTCCCTATTGTCCAAGAGTTGTACGCATCTCTACAGGACCACGAGCCTAGAAATAATGAATGTCATATATGGATACAGTACTTGTGCAAGGGAAAGAGGTGTAAGTAAACCCTAGAATAATTTGCGACTTTTATAATGTTTCATACTATGAGAATGATTTCATTGATGAAACTGAATTAGAATATTTTAGAGACATAGATATGGATAATATTATAAACTTTTTAACTGAAGGAAGGGGTGAATGGAAGTATCGCATAGGTACCAATATCCTAGTACCTTTTCATCAAGCTATTATGTTTCCTGAAGCTAAGATGTGGATTCAATTTTTTTGCACAGGAATTGTACCTGCTTGAAATGTTTCTAATGTTAATACCTTTAGAGCTATTTTACTTTATGCTGTTTTGCAGAAAAAGTAAATATGTGTTGGCAAATGGATCCACCAGAACATGGGAAGATGCATTAGTAGCCAAAAGGTAGGAGTATTATTTCCCCATCTAGTGACGGCTTTCTGAAGGCAGGTGTACCTATAACATCCACTGAGCAGTCATTGAAACTGTCACGAAGCATTATCGAGGACACTTTGTTCCAACAATACATTGAGCTACGGGCCAAACAGATAAAAGATTGGAATAAGCGACGGCAAGAAACGACAGCTACACCCACTTCGTGAAAAAGGTTGGCAAGAGCTCAACAAGACGTTGGTGAGAATAGTCATCCAAAGTTAGATTTGATGATTCAGTGGATGCAATAATTGGGACCAATCTTTCAAGAGTTTGCTAGGAAAAATAAAATCTGAGTCCCTAATTATACACTAGATATGTTCGATCTGACGAATATGGAACATGAAGAAGAAGCACCGAAAAGAAAAGAGGGAGGAGAATAAGAAGAGGATGACGGGGATGAGGAGATGGACAATGAGGAGGATGATTAAACTATTTTTAATTTTATATAGACTTGTATTAATTTTTGGGATAATTTTAATTTAGACATTTTAGGAGTAGGATTAATAAGTAAATTTTAGTATGTTACAGTCTATTTAAGTTTTATATGTAGGAACCCAACATGAAGGAGACACAAACAAAATTTGAACTCTATGTAAGCAAGGGAGGAAACACCCATCAATAGAAGTTAGAGTGACTACGATCAATCGGGTAACTTCCTTCCTTATCTATTATTAGGCTACACATTGAGGACAATGTGTCAACTTAAGTGTGGGGGTAACATAGAAAATTTGCTTCAAATTTTTATATTTTCATTGATTTTCCTTGTCTTTTATGTGCTTGAGCTTGTTGAAATACACGTGATTGGTTAGGAGCATGTATATAGTTTACTTGTGTTTATGAATAAACTTGGCATGATGGTTGGTGATTTTAAAATTTTGATTATTAGGCTACTAAGTTCTATATGTTACACTATAAATAAGTATTAAGCAATCAATTGTACCAAGTGATATAGAAAATACAAGGAAACGAGAATGCCAGTATGAATGATAAATGGTTGAATTTGTGTTTGTTTGGTTGATTAAATTTGTGCATGATGAGATATTTAAGGATAACCTAAGACATTGTTTGGAACACATTCAGAGCCAAAAAGCTATCCAATTTATACTTCACCCTTACTACCAATTTTTAGCCTTTTGACACTTCTTGATAAACCACATTACAAACCCCGAGCCTAAAAACGTTAATTTGTATATGCCATTTTTCTTTCGTCCTGTACTACACGATTATAGACGTCTAGCCATATGTATTGAAGGTTAAGTAGATACATCATGGTGGAGTTTGAAAAATTAGAGTGAAATATGAAATATTTGTGTGATATAGGAACTATAAGTTAGCCTAATGTACGAAGCAAAAAGAAAATTCCAAAAAGAGAATTGGTACGAGTAGAAAAAGTCTTAAACTAGCGAAAAAGCATTCATGAGTGAGATGTATTGAAAAAGACAAAAGTCACAATGTCACAAAAGAAAGAAAAACTCATTCATTAGTGCACAAAAACCCATAAGGCTAGCAATAGTTACTATGTAATGCTATGACTTCCTTTAGATGGAGAGACAATGAAGGTAAGAAAAGGAGAAATAAGGTGATGAGCGGGTAAGGGTCACTAAAAGGGGAATAATATTGATCAATACGATGTGTGAAACTATTTTTGTGTTTGTAACCTTTTGATGCTTACAATTTTTGAATTTCATACTTGTTCTAAGCCTCAAAACCTTACAAGTCAAAAAGCCTTATGTGACCTAAGTATCCTTATACATGAATGGACATCATACTAAACATTCACATAAATGACTATTTGTATTCTGCTCAGATAATCAAAGTGCTTGTATGATTTGTTGATAGTTTCCTATGGGTGAGAACCTTAATACTTGTATATTTTGTAACATACTAAACTTAGATGTTTGTGAACAAAAGTGGTAAGTCAACTACTCATCATGTTGAAATTGTTCATAAGCATGAAATGCCTAAGTCATATGCTTCGAAATCAATACTTGTATCATAGTGGCTTAAGGGTTGTCATTTTTATTTGTCATCTTTGTTTATGTTGCTTGAGGACAAGAAATGACTTAAGTGTGGGGGAGTTTGATTTCTCATAATTCAGTGTAAAAGATTAAACTATTTTTCACATTTAAGGAGCTTGAATACAAGCAGTTTTGTTATGTTTTAATTGAGTTTCTTTAATTTTACTTGCATTCAATAAAATGTGCAAATCGCGTCTTTTATTGACCTTAAGGGCAAAATGAGGCCTAAGGGAGAAAACGTACTTCGTGAGTGTGTAAGAGACTATTAGAAGGCTATTTGGGCCAATCTTGGAAGCTATGTCGCAACATGGGAGATCCAATGTTGCAACATAGAGAGCAGAATGAAGAAAGTAACAAATTGTCTTCTATGTTGCGACATAGGCTGTGGGTGTCACAACATACCCCTGAAGACAGCTGCAAAGGATTAGACTGGTTGCTATGTTGCGACACAAGTCCTGGTGTGTCGCGACATCGACTCTGTGACTAGAATAAAACACAAAGCAAGGGCGTTTTGGTCTACACAATTGAACTTAAAGCTTAGAAACGTTAGCTAAAGGTTTAAGGACGACGACTACCTAAAGGCTATAAATAGGCCATTTGGCACACATTATAGACATCATTCAATTAGCTTAGATCCTCTCTTTAGGTTTAAGTTTTATTTTCTTGTTTTGTTTAGGTTTTCATAGTTTTAGTTTATTTGTTCTTTGGTTCTTTCAAGAGTTCTGATTTATAAAGGAGATCAACTATTGTGGATTCGAGCTTGTTATCAATATCAATAGGCTTTTCTTAAACTCTCTATTTCAAACCATTCCTTTTGATTAATTCTTCCATCTATTCCATTTTGTTTATGAAAGCCATGAGAAACTAATCCTTCTATGGGGGATTAGCAAGTGGAATCATGATCTCTTAATTGTTTTGTAGGGTTACTTACCAGATCAACTATTTGGGAATGGAAGAATGTGAAACAAACCTTAGGCTTGACAACCTCGGGAAGTCATCAAGGTGGGAATGAACCTAAAATTGGTATTTCCCATTCGTGAACACCTTTACCCCAAGCCAGTCTAGACTATGAGGTAGGAAGATAAGTAGTCTTTGCTGACTCATTATGTTAGTGGAAGATTGGAAGATCCTACTAGGGTAGAGACTAGTTGGTAGATGAGGAAACCGAGATGACAGTTGATTAGGATTACTAAAGCGAGCTAATCACCCATCTTCAGATTCAATTCACTTTATTCTTTATATCTCTTGAAATTCAATTCTTTTATGTTATTTTATTTTATTTAAGAAACCCTAAAATCATCTCTTATTTTACTTTTGTACTACAACAGATTTAAAAGTATTAATTAGATCTTTAAATGTTTAAGTTAAGATTGATTTAGTAATCAACTCTCTTGGGTACGATCCTCGGAGTACTCACCTACTTCGTTGTAAAATCTATATTACAACTCGACCCCTATACTTACCTAGATCACATAAGGCTTTTCATCTTGTAACATTCTGAGGCTTAGGATAGGTATGCAATTAAAGAACTGTAAGCGTCAAATAGTTTCAAGCACGAAAATAATTTGACACATCGTATTCTTTCCTATTCTCCCCCCTTAGCGACCATTACCCGTTCATCGCCTTATTTCTCCTTCTCTCACCTTCTTTATTTCTCTATAGGAAATCATATCATAATGCAGTAACTAAGGCTAGTTTACAAGTTTTTTTGCACTACTGAACGAGTCTTTCTATTTTCAGTGACTTTGTCACTTTTCTTTATTTTTTTTTCAATATATTTCTCATTCATGAATGTTTTTTTTACTTTCAAGAACTTTTTCTATTCGTTTTTTATTTTCTTTTTGATTTCTTTTTCTTTTTCTACATGTATTGGCTAACCTATAATCACTCTATCACACTAATCATCCCTATTTCACTCTATTTTTACAAAATTTTTCCGTAATGTATCTACCTAACCCTCAATACATATGGCCAGACATCTATAGTCGTGTAGTTTAGGACAAAAGAAAAAGGGTAAATACAAATTAACGTTTTTGGCTTGGATTTTGCGTTGACGTTCATCAAGATGTGTTTTTTTGCTCAAATATAGGTACTAAGGATGAATAAATAGGGTTAGCTTTATGGCTCTGAGTTTATACCAAACATTACCTTAGGTCATCCCTAGGTATCTCAATATTCACAAATTTAGTCAACCAAATAATAAAAAATTTAACAATTTATCATACATACTAGCATGCTCGTTTCCTTGTATTTCCTATATCATATGGTGCATTCAATTGCTCAATGCCTATTTACAGTGTAATAAATAGAACTCAGTAGTCTAATAATCAAAATTTTAAAATCATCTACTATCATGCCAAATTTATATTAAATACAATCAACCTATATACATGCTCCTAATCAATCACTTGTATTTCTATAAGCTCAAGCACACAATTGACAATAAAAATTGAAAAGGAAAACATAAAAATTGAAACAAATTTTCTACGTTACCCTCCCCCTCCCACACTTTAGAAAACATATTGTCCTCAATGTGTAGCCCTGAAAGGATAAGAAAATAAGTTACCTGATTGATCTTAGTAGGTTCATAAGCTATTGGTGGGTGCTTCCTGCACTTAAACTCAAAACAAAACAAATATATAAAATCTACTTGTTAGTCCAATTCCTAGAACTATTAATTACAGTCTTTTTAAAATAAAATGTTCACTTCAATATTCGTCCTCCACTTCAGAGGCTATCTCCTCTTCTTCTATCTCTTTTCCTTCCTCTTTATTATCATCTCCCTCTTCACTTCCTTGTTCTTCTTCATAATGAGTTTGCATCGGATCAAGCATGTCCGACAGATAATTAAGGACTCTCATGTTGTTTCGCCAAGTAAATTGTTGAAAGACTGGACCCTTTTCTTGCATCCATCGTATCATTTCGTCTATTTTTACTTCACTACTTTCACCCATTTTTCTTTGTAGTGTCATCTTTCCTTTTCTTTTGAGCGAGGGAGGGACATCCATCTTTTCCTTTCTCCTTTGGTTCCAGTCTATAATCTATTTTCGGTTGAGTTCCACATACTGAGTGTACATAGAATCACCAATTAAACTCTTTGTTTGGCGCATTAATTGCTCATTCTTTTCCATAGGAACCTCGGTGCTATTTCAAAGTGTCGTCACGAGATGAGAGAAGAAAATCTCAACCTTCTAGCCACTGACGTAACATTTCATACTTTGGTGGATCCATTGCCCTATGCATATCTATTTCCTCTGTAAAATGTTATATAATAGAATAACTCAGAATGTATTGACATTAGAAATGTTAAGAGAATGTGTAATTCTGGTGGAAATAATTTGCATCCCCATTTTAGCTATTTAAAACATTATAGCTTGATTAAAATTGGTCGATAGTCTGGTATCGAGTCAGAGATTCCTCTCACCTCAGTTTTCAGTTAGATACTTAACAATGATTTCCATATCAACATATTTAAATTCTTTTAGATCAATATTTTCTAAATAGTCAGACTCATAATATGGAGCACCATAAATTTACAAATTTTTTTCAAGGAGGATGACACATCCTACCATCTTATTGTTACCATTTTCCACATGACTCCATGTGGCTTTTAGGTTTCCTCGTCCCTAAGAATAGCATAAAATTCTTGGACGAGTGGGATAACATCATATTCTTTTGGGATTGAGCAGAAACGTTCCCATTTATGATACCGTACTAAAAAGATCAAATTTCGTTGCAAAGAACCATTGATGGTTCGAATCCCCTTTTCTGAATTAAATTTTTTCTGTGAAGTTCGAGAAAATACTTCTCAGCATTTTAGTTTCGAAATTTTAAGAGATTTAGAACTGCCAATGGTTTTTGTACATTAGTTTTTCTACTCTTCCTAGGAGGCATATTTGATATTAAAACTTTAGAAAAACTAATAAATTTAAGTAACATATTTCACAAGCAATTGAATAGTAATATTCGAGTTTGGAACTTTTAACCTCGTATAATTTGTTTAGACTTCCTTGAAAAGCTCGCTCATTTTCGTTTCCTTGATTGTTTTCCTCTTACTTCTACACTGAACCAACTTAAAAGAAGAAGGAATTTGCCACAAAACAATTATACAAAATGAAAAGGGGTTTTAGGGTTTAAAAGGTTTTAAGAAAATTTGAAAGATTTGGGAAAGTTTAAGAGTTAAGAGAGTTTTAGTCTTAGGTTAAAATAGTTTTTAGCTTTTAAAATGGTGTTTTAAAGCTAAAAATCGGATCAAAACATGGTTTATGTCACCAAGTGGCGCAATCGGGTCGGGTCAACCTTATAGAAAATTGTAGCGATGTCATGACACAGGGGTTTTGTGTTACAACATCCCTGGCAGTTTGCCACTGTTGCGACATCGAACCTCGATGTCGCGATATACTCTGAAAATTTGGAAACCTAGGTAGATTGTCTTATATGTCGCAACATAAAGTTGTTATGTCGCGACATTGAGATGATTTTCTTGATTTCTTTACCATTGGATGTGGTGTTGTGACACAGAAGTTCCGTGTTGAGACACCGACTCTGTTTTGAGCCAAGTTTCTGCTCAAAGTGTTCTCAGTTCCTATAAAACATAATGTTAGTAATAATTAAATTCCAAGCTAAGTAGTTATTTAAAATTATAAAATAATGTACATAAAATTAGAGTTTAATCAAAACTATCAAGTTTTACTGCCAGATTCATCTGTTAGCTCGATCAGTGTCCCGAGGATGCTTTCTTTGTCTTATTTCTGTCAGTATTCGTCCAGCATCCATCATGCCATTCCACCTTGTTGCATTAGTCTCACTCTTTAAATTTACTTTTTCGACCTGCACTAATCACAAAAAACACTTCCCCTGGCTCAGGGTTGTTAGGGATTTTTATAGATATTTCATAACATTGTCTCCCTAATCTTTTTCTATCTACCTCATCTTGTTGGTGACCAAATTTAAAAATTTTAGTTTCAACATTGATCTTCACGATTAATTCATTTTTTCTAAGTCAATAGTCGATTTTGACTTTGCTAAAATGGTCTGCCTAACAAGATAGGTATCTCACGGTCTTCCTCAAATTTGAGGATCACAAAATCTGCGGGAATTATGAAATTATGCACTTTTACCAACACATCTTCTAATACTCCCTTAGTTTGTACTATTGATCTATTGGCTAACTGTAATGTAATTTGAATATTTTTGAGGTCTCCTAGCCAAAAATTTTCATATATAGACAAAGGCATTAGGTTTATGCTAGCACCCAAATCACATAGAGCTTTACTGAAATGGATATCCCGTATCTCTAAATGTATTATGAAACTCCCCAAGTCTTTTAATTTTGAGGGAATCTATCTAGATGTTAGCACACTACATGATGCGTCTATATTAGCCTGCCTTCCAATTTTAATTTTCCTATGCCTTGACATAATTTCTTTAAGATACTTGGCGTACTTCAGAACTTTTTCAATTAATTCTATCAACGGTAGGTTAACATTTAATGACTTAAATAAATTTAAAAAACTTAAAAAATCATCTTCGTCCCATCTTTGTCTCTCCATCAACCGTGACGAGAATGGTACCTTTGCAATTATAGGTTTCTTTGTTGGTCCTTCTTCTAGCTCAGTTGTCGGTTCAACTACTTCTTCCAGCTCTGGTTCGTCATCAACTTCTGAAGGTTCTTCATAAAGATCATTAGTATTCCCCTTATTCACCTCTTGAGTTGGGTTCTCCGGGCTACTCAGCACTTTACCTGATTAGAGCGCGATTACTTTCACATGCTCCTTCCCTTCTCTTTGAAGATTATCTTCAGTGTTACTAGGAATACCAATGCCAATTTGTCTCTTGATGTCTCCCATCATGCTCGTCAATTGGCTCATCTGATCTTCAAGTTTAGTCATTTTTTTCGCAGAATTGGTTCACTCAGACTACACTTGTTTCACGTCTGTCCTCATTGACTACATTTCTCTTTCAATTCGATCCAAACATTGACCACATACAATATGGTCATTTGGGTTGGCCTTCTCCTGAGGTTTCTGCAAATAAGGAGGTTGATAGTTAGCATTTTTAACCTGATTAGAATTATTACTTCCTCCTTGATTTCTTCCCCATCTCAGGTTCGGGTGATCTCTTCATCCAGGATTATATGTATTCAAATAAGGGTTTTTACCCCTATTTCTGATGTAGTTCACATCTTCAGTGAGATTGTTAATATAGTAGAAGAGTGGTTTGTCTCCTCCATATATAGATGGTGCACTATTCAAAGACTCGATACGATTGAGTCTGTCCACTAATTGTTGATATCTATAATCCTCTTGAACAACCTTCACCGTCGATGGTTTTTGGCCATATGTATAGCATCCAGTTGGCCACTGGTAGGAGTTCATCGCCATGTTTTCTATCATTTCATATGCATCATCACATGTCCTGTTCATTAAAGCTCCTACTATTGCTCCATCTAACCCTAACCATCCATATGCATCCAACCTATTATAAAACGTCTGCAATCGTAACCACTCAAGTAGTCCATGGTTAGTTTTTTAAAGCGCTCCTAAGCTTCATGGAAACTTTCTCCTTCTAATTGCTTAAACATGGCAATCTCTCTCCTTAACTGGACTGTTTTGCTAATAGGGATGAGCTTTTGTAGGATTTTTCCTGGGAGCTCGTCCCATGTCGTAATGGATCCTGGTGCCTGCAAATCTAACCACGAGAAAGCATTGTCTATTAAGGAGATAGGGAACAGCCAAAGATGAATACCATCATCAATGACCCCATTATATTTAAATGTCTCACAAAGATAAAGGAACCGTTTTAAGTGCTAGTTTGGATCCTCCATCATCGTGCTCCTAAACTGTAGATTATTTTGGATAATCTAGATCATAGCTAGTTTAATTTCAAAATTATTAATTGAAATGGTTAGCCTGATTATACTTCCTTGAACCATATCTATATTCAGCAACGCATTCTCCCTTGCTGGTAGTTGCAGTGGTGGTGGTAGATCAATTGGGTTATTATTGTTAACCTCAT
The DNA here is from genome assembly GCA_013467495.1 of Gossypium gossypioides. Classification (NCBI taxonomy): domain Eukaryota; kingdom Viridiplantae; phylum Streptophyta; class Magnoliopsida; order Malvales; family Malvaceae; genus Gossypium; species Gossypium gossypioides. The sequence continues at coordinate 776 of JABEZY010257980.1, read as the reverse complement.
CGAACAGTGGATTGTCTCATGGTGGTAAATTACCTACAGCAAGTGGTTGGTTCCACATCCGTTGTTGCTGTTGTTTCTATTGTTATCAACAATTCCTACAACTTATTCTTTCTGGATCTATCGCTGGCTCTATAGGTATTCCTCTACTACAAGTCAAAAACTAGACCCAAAAAGAAAATAAAAAGTTAGCAAAAATAAAAAAATAAAATTGTATATATACTTTAGAAATTTCCTAATTATTCTATTGACTGCAAAAATTAAAATCAATCTAGTAACGTTGCCTCCCAGGCAATAGCACCAACAACTTGACCGCCTCCTGACGAACCAACATCTAGAGTAGAAATCCTGCACAAAATATGTTAAAGAAGGCGGTATCCACAAGTATACGGGTCATGCTGTAATATAGTTACAAAGAATTGAGTAATCCGAGGATCATACCCAAGAGAGGTGAGCACTCAATTAATCATAACCTAGGCACAAATTGAGCTAATTAGTACTTTGAATAAATTATATTATGACTAAACATAAAGAAAGATTTTTGGGATTTTAATAAATAAATATAAAAACTTTGGGCAATTTGCTATGGAACTCAATTAGATCTGAGACTAGCTCGCTTCGATAATCATAACTAACTATTTTTTCGCGTTCCCTGTTCAATCAACTAGTCATTACCCCAGTAGGATCTCTTGATCTTTGTAAACTGAAATATATATAGGATTTTTCCTATATAATTCATCACCTTTTTACTTAAAATTGTTGTTAAAACTAAGTAATTG
>JABEZY010257964.1:0-10681 GCA_013467495.1 Gossypium gossypioides | reverse complement strand
ATGATTAATTTTAGTTAAACTTAATTAATTTGCTTAATCATGATTAATTAAACCTTAATCCTTAATTAACTTAAGTTAATGAAATTTAACATCACATCCCACTATGATCCATTTAAAATAGGTCTATTGGCCATTTTATTCTCTTGGATAATTACTATTTAAGTCCTTAAGCCTTATCCTAATAAAAATCTATAGTGATTAAAATTTTACAATTTAGTCACTAGGTCTTAATTAACCCCATTTTTTTTTGCTAAATTACCTAAACAAATTTCAATTCATCAATATACTAACTTCATAAATATCACTATTTAATATTTACAAACTCGATTTACGATAATGAGGTTCTGAAATTGCATTTTCCAACACTACTAGAAATTAGGTTGCTACAAACATAACTTGAATTAGGAAAGGATTTTGTAATATTCAGTAACGCATCTCATAATGGTTACCGATCATAGGAGTTTGACGAATTTTTTAGTGTTCAATGACGCGTCTCATAAAGGATGTGGATTGGTGCAATAAGGCAAAGTAATTACATACGTTTCTCAACAACTCAAACCTCACAAGAAGAATTATCCCACTCACAAATCTGAACTTGTAGCCATAGTTTCTGTTTTAAAGGAGAAAATACCTTTACGGTAAGAGATGTCATGCCTTTATCGATCAAAAAAGTTTGAAGAATTTGTTCACGCAAAAATTATTGAAATATCTCTGTAATTCAAACTTTTAATCCAACTATTCGGTTACTTAGAGAGCTCTCAAGAATTCTTAACACATTATTGAGAAAGGTGTCCAATGGATTATAAAATATGGTTCCCGAATTAGTTTCTGGCATGATAATTAGACGAGCATGGGTCCTATTCGTTTTTTTATTCATGGCCCCTTTCTACCTAAAGAAGATTGTTTCTTGGTGAAAAACTTTTATGTTGGCTCTTATAACTCTTCCTTTGCTATTTCAAACAACATCAAGGATTGTATTCTTGTGCACCCTACTTCTTTTTTTTTAAAAGATGGTCTTGATGTTTTGTGTTGGAACGCCACTTCTAAAATACTCTTCTTCATGAAATTAGCTTATCATATTGCTTACAACCTTATCAACGCTCTTCTTGATTCTAGTAATTGGTTATGGGCAGGGGTGAATTTAGAGGGGTTGCTAAGGGCCTCGCCCCCCTAAATTTGTAAAATTTCAATTGTGCAACACCCTAGACCCGGCTTAGAGGTCTAGTCCAAGTTTAGAAAGTTACATTATAAATACTCAAATACTACGCAAGCCACAATAATACCAAACCATGATTCACATAAAAATTCAACACAAAGATTAGTTAAATATATAATCTTCTGAAGTCATACACTACTATAGTTTAACAAAACTCCTATCGAAATATTTTAAAGAAAGCTAATAGTTCGACAGAGCTCCCACGGCACCGACCCGTTCAAGTCTGCGAACGACCTGAAATTCAAGCAATAACAGAATGAGTTGTGAAATCAGTGCGTAAAAGAAATTTATTCAATTAATGCTCATTTATAAAGTAGTTCCAAATTCAGAGATTCAGTTCGATACAGAAGTAATTTCAGTTTAGATTCAGAGCAGATCAGCTACAAATGTACATATATGCAATTACAGGTCATACACGATACAAATCAGATTCAGATGAATATTCTCATCCCCGCCTGCTACACACCATCTTCGGCCATCCTAATACACCATTAAGGATATTCAATGCTCAGTCAACCCTATACACCTTAAATTGTTCGTTGACACTTTTACAAAAATGCAGCTTAGCTACTAATTCAATATTCGACAAGCGCCAGAATCAGATTTATATACATTATGGCGTAGCCACGATTTAGAACAAATTTCTTCCTCCTTCACAATATCCCAGCCCATGCCGGTGCAGAACACAAATACCCATATGATGTATTCAGTCATTCTAATTCATTTCACAATCAAATAAGATAGTTCAACATCAGAATAAGCATTACAGTGTACTTATAACTAAGTTGTTTACAGATCAATCTCAGGGTATCAGACAGTTCTAATATAATTAATTTCAATCATTCGTAAATCGAAGAGGCCAGTATCAGTGTTAAGTAACATTTTCAGCCTCGAAAATAGATTTTGGGCCCCAAAAACATGCCATGCGACCAAGTGGCGCACCCATGTGCCTTGCTCGTTTATTTTCGAAGCATAAACAATGAATTACATGGTCTAGACACACACCCGTGTCCCTGGCCGTGTGGCTTTGTACCCAACACAGTGAGTTACACTAACATGCCACAGGACCAAGTGGCGCACCCATGTGCCTTGTTCATTTATTTTCGAAGCATAAACAATGAATTACATGGTCTGGACACACACCCGTGTCCCTGGCCATGTGGCTTTGTACCCAACACAGTGAGTTACACTGCCTGGGCACACACCCGTGTCCCTGGCTGTGTGGTCTTGTACCAGAAATAGTAAGTTACACGACCTGGGCACACGCCTGTGTCCCTAGCCGTGTGGTCTTGTACCACAAACAGTAAGTTACACGGACTGAGCACACGCTCGTGTCCCTGGCAGTGTGAGCTCTGCACTAATATGGCTATACACGCTCTAGACACACGACCATGTGCCTTGTAAAATTAAGGTTTTCGGTACACACCTAATTCTGCTTGACGGAGAAACAACACGAAGACTATCCGGAACCTAATTAATCACTCAATAATCAATTACACCATCAATTTCAAAATTTTAGCAAAATCAACCTACCGCCAAGATTATGTCGAAAGTTTCGATGCAATCCCAAGTCAATTTGCATACTCACCTCGCACGAAATAGAGGAAATCAGACTAACACGGCGACGTCTCTTGTAATATTCTCGCCAAAAAAGATAACCAATCAAATGATTAAACAGAACGTTCAAGCAACCGAGAAAAATCCCATTTCAACAGAATATTGTTAACACCATAAAACTTGCAAAATGAGAGAAAATTGACGACGAAACTTGCTAAATACTCGCACAATCAACCTTACAAGTAACAAAGAACTTCCAATTAATGCAGAATTGAATAATTTAAAAGGAAAAATAAAAGAACAGAAGAACCAGAAAAGAAAACAACTTTTAAAAAACAAAGAAGAAGGTACGATAGAATTTCTTTAGACTATCTTAAGTTAACCACCATTCCACATTCTTGCATTTGCAAAAAATATTTCCTAATGCATATGATGGGATTCGAACTCACAACCAAACAGAATATAGACAGATGCTTAACCAGTGAACTAGCAGGCTCATTCTTGATATCGATTTACCCAGAATTGGACTTAACTACGAAACACATGGATGAAGGTTGTTTTAAAAATAATAACAAAAATTTTAACGATACTACTGAAACTTCAGACCTTAAAACAGAAGCATAGCACAGAACCACAGATACGAAAATTTAATTACTGTAATTTTTCACAATTAAATTCTTAAAAATTTGGGGTATTACAACTCTCCCCCTAAAAGAAATTTCGGCCTCGAAATTTTACCTAAGTCAAACAGATACGGATACAGTCATCGAATTGATTCTTTCGATTCCCACGTGGCTTCCTTAGTACCGTGGTTCCATCATAGGATTTTCACTAGAAGAATAGTTTTCTTCCTTAGCATCTTAACATCACATTCTAAGATTTGGACAGGTTCCTCTTCGAATGCTAAGTTCGGTCGCAATTTAATCTCGTCGACAGTAACAATATGTGATGGATCCAACCGATACCGTCTCAGCATCGAGACATGAAACACATCGTCAATCTAATCCAGCTACGGCGATAATTCTAACTGGTATGCAACAAGTCCGACACGCTTTAAGATACGGTAAGGCCTATTGAACTTCGGGTTTAATTTGCCATTATGTCCGAAACAGAGGACCTTTTTCTACAGTAATACTCTCAAGAAGACTTAATCACCAACAGAAAACTCGATGTCTTTTCTTTTTAAATCAACATAGGACTTTTGCTGATCAGATGTGGCTTTCAGACGGTCCCGAATTACTCTCACAATGTTCTCAGTTTTAGAAACCAGCTTATGACCCAATATCTGACGTTCACTTAATTCTGTTTAGCATAGCGAAGTACGACACTTACGACCATATAAGGCCTCGTAGGGTGCCATCTGAATACTAAACTGAAAGCTGTTATTATATGCAAACTCCGCCAACGGTAGGTAGTCCTCCCAACTACCCCAGAAATCTATCACACAATCTCGAAGCATATCCTCAAAGATCTGAATAACTCGCTCTGACTATCCATCGGTCTAAGGGTGATACGTAATACTGAAGTTAAGTCAGGTGCCTAAGGCCTCATGGAGTTTCTTCTAGAACCGAGACGTAAATCGTGGATCCCTATTAGAGATGATCGAGATCGAAATTTCGTGTAATCTCACAATTTAGGTGATATATAGTTTAACTAACTTTTGTTAGGAGTAATCTGTCCGAATGGGTATGAAGTGGGCTAATTTGGTCAATCAATCCACCATGACCCAAACCGAATCTTTCTTAGTAGGGATTAGAGGCAACCCACTAACAAAATCTATCGTTATCTGCTCCCACTTCCACTGAGGAATTTTAACTGGTTGAACTAACCCAGATGGCAACTAATGTTCCGCCTTAACCTTTTGGCATGTCAGACAGTGGGACACAAAAGCGACTACCTTTCATTTCAGTTCGGGCCACCAGTAGAATTCTCGAAGATCTTGATACATTTTGTTCCCACTAAAATGCATAGCATATGGACTACTATGCGCCTCCTGAAGGATCGAACGCCTCGACTTTTTGTCATTAGGTACACAAATCTGACCTTTAAAGCACAACACGTTATCGCTATTCAAGCCAAAATCGAAAGTCTCGTTCGAATCAACATGCTGCAGACGCTGAACTAAGGACTCATCGCTCAAATGTTTTGCTCTAATCCACTATACCAAATCGATTTTACCTGTAATTTAGCCAACAGCCCTCCATCCTCGACCAAACTCAGACGAGCTAACATTGCTCTCAGATCAGTCACCTCTCTACGACTAAGGGCGTTAGCTACCACATTAGCCTTACCTGGATAGTACTCTATCGTGAAATCGTAATCTTTAAGTAACTCAACCCATCGGCGCTACCGAAGATTTAATTCTTTTTGGGTTAGCAAATATTTAAGACTTTTGTGATTGGTATAAATAATACACCTTTCACAATATAGATAGTGTCTACAGATTTTTAGAGCAAATACAACCACAGCTAGCTCAAGATCATGCGTAGGGTAATTACCCTTGTGTGTCTTAAGCTATTGCGACGCATAAGCGACCACTTTACCATCTTGCATAAGCACACACCCAAACCTAACATGTAAAGAATCACTGTACACCATAAACTCTCGGTCTGATATTCGGTTGAACTAAGATAAAAGCTTGTGTCAAAACGGACTTGAGTTTATCGAAACTAAACTGTTGTGCCTCAGACCACACGAATGGAGTATTCTTACACAGCAATTTCGTCAGAGGTGACGCAATCAGAGAAAATCTTTCGACAAACCTTCGGTAGTAACCGACCAATCCCAGAAGCTACGAAGTTCAGATATATTTTTTGGTCTTTCCACTCAACAATAGCTTCTATCTTCTTAGGATAAACTAGGATCCCTTCCACCATCACTACATGACCCAAAAAAGTGACTTCTTGCAACCAAAACTCGCACTTATTAAACTTGGCATACAACTATTTTTCTTGGAGTATCTGAAGTACAATACGAAGATGATCATCATGCTCAGCTTCAGTTTTAGATTAGATGGGGATATCATTGATAAAAACCACTACGAATTGATTCAAGTACGGTTGGAACACCAGATTCATTAAATTCATAAATGCCATCGGGGCATTTATTAAACCGAAAGGCATTACCAGAAACTTGTAATATCCGTAACGAGTCCTGAAGGCAGTTTTGTAAACATCAGTCTCTTTAACCTTGAGCTGATGGTAATAAGAGAATAGATCGATTTTGGAGAAAACGGATGCTCCTCGAAACTGGTCGAACAAGTCGTCAATCCTCGGAAGTGGGTACTTATTTGTTAACTTGTTTAACAGCTACTAATCTATGCACATCCTCTTTGACCCATCTTTCTTCTTAACAAACAACACCGGCACCACCCACGGAGACACACTCGGTCGAATAAATCATCTATCAAGGAGTTTCTGAAGCTGCGCTTTTAACTTGGTCTGCTCTTTTAGACACTAGAGCAATACTTGATAACAGATCAATTCCAAACTCCACCTCTCTATCTGGAGGTACTCCAGTCAATTCCTCAAGAAAGATGTCTGAAAACTCCCTCATTGTGCGGATATCTCCCACTAAAAGTTTAGCGAGAACATAATCGAATACGTAAACAAGGTATACCTTGCACCCCTTTCGAACTAACTTGTCTGCTACAAGAGCGAAGATTAAATTAGAGAGGTAATTTCGACACTCACCAACCATGACCACCTCGTCATTCTCATTCGACCTCAAAGTAACTCTCTTGGTTGCACAATCTAGACTGACCCGATACTCAATGAGCCAATCCATTCCCAAAATCAGATCAAACTTATTAAAGGGTAATTCTATTAGATCAACTGAGAATACCATACCCTGGAGCTCTAGGGGTACCCGTCTGTATACCGTATCAACTTGACCCAAAAGACTAATCACAAAAAACTCTTTAGCAGTATTCTCAGCGGGTAAACCTAGATTTATAGAAACAGCACTAGCTATATATGAATGAGTAGAGCCAATATCAATGAGAGCATAATACGGAACAGAATGAATAAAGAAGGTACCTACAATGACATCAGCATCATCGCTCTCCTCGCAGTGTCTCGCTGCATAAATTAATACTGGTTGACGAGCCTCAGCCTGACCCGCACCTCTACACAGTATTTTCTGTCCTCTCCCAGATCCATTACCACCCATACCAGTACCCAACCTCTGAATGGTTATTGAGCCTCTCTCGGAAGCCAAACAGAATTTGGCCCCGGAGTCTATACCGTAGCTAGCACTGAATCTGGTCGTCGGTGGCAATCCCTAACTCGATGCTCCATTGACCCGCAAAGGAGGCATACTCTTAACTTCCTCCTGTACTTTCCCAGATGACGCTTCCCATAACCACTACACAGCTGAATCTCAGTCGTTACAATTAGTGTCTCAACTCTCAGAGGTCTGTCAAACCTCATCCGCTTCTTAGGGCATTGACCCAAACCAGATGAGCCTAAATCCCTCTTAATCTTATTATGATCCTTCTCACGATCACGTCACTCGCACTCAGTACATTTTGCTTCTTCCACTACATTTGCTTTGTCAACTAAGACCGCAAAAACCCGCTCCTTCTAAGGAGCTACCAGAACTTACGGATCATATCTCAATCCCTCCTCAAATCGCACACACTTGTCGTAGTCAGACGCTACCAAAGTCCACATATACGTACTCAGTTACAGAAACTTGACTTCATATTTAGCCACAGATCGGTCGCCCTGAACTAGGCTCATAAGCTTACGTTGGTGAGCTTCAACATAACTCCCCCACATACTTACCCTAGAAGGCGTTCTTGAAATAATCCCCATTAACATGTTCGAGATGAGCACCTTGTTCAACTGTCAACCACCATCGATAGGCTTCGTCCTAGAGTAGAGACACAGCACCCTCAATATCTAAGTGGGAGTACAGTCGAGATCAGTCATTATACGCTCAGTAGCCTCGAGCCAATATTCAGCAACAGTAGGAGCGACTCTTAAGACACTTTTTAATAATTTAGCCTCATTCTACCGCAGTCATTCAGTGATCAACCCTCGACCTCTCGATCTCGAATGGGTCTCTGTAACCCTCTCTAATGCTCGAATCATGGCCTGAGACAGTCTGTCATCCCCAGCCATTAGACTATGGGACTTCGTTTCAGTAGTAGGTGTACCAACCGTCTGGCTGGTCTCTAGATTGGTCATACTACCCATAGAGGATGACTCTACTCGAGCTCCTCCTCGAAATCCTTAACGCTCCCGCATACCACGTCCATGACTACCACGCAAACTTATTATGGTAATCTAGCTAGAATATCAGAATACACAGATCAATTCACACATCCAGCAGGATGATTTCACCAATTCACATCAAAACATTTTACCCATAACAGTTTAAGTATTATAATCTTTATAACAGAACGGAAATACTTATAGGGTCAGTGTCGGAAGCTCGGCCATTCACTAAAATGTCAGTGTTTCTATATTAGTTCAGATACTAAATTATCACTAAGCTACTTTTCTCATACATTATGAGCCCAAACACAATCCGAGTGTTGACAAACCTGGCTTTGATACCACTAAATGTAACACCTTAAACCCGGCCTAGACGTCCAGTCCAAGTTTAAATAATTACATTATGAATACTCAAATACTATACAAGNAAGCCATAATAATACCAAACCATGATTCACATAAAAAATTCGACAAAAGATTAGTTAAATAAATAATCTTCTGAAGCCATACTATTATAGTTTAACAAAACTCCTATCGAAATATTTTAAAGAAAGCTAATAGTTCGACCAAGCTCCCACGACGCTAACCCGTTCAAGTCTGCGAACCACCTGAAATCAAAACAATAACATAATGAGTTGTGAACTCAGTGCGAAAAAGAAATTTATTCAATTAATGCTCATATATAAAGTAGTTCCAAATTCAGAGATTCGGTTCGATATAAAAGTAATTTTAGTTTAGATTCAGTGCAGATCAGCTACAAATGTACATATATACAATTTTAGTTCATACACGATACATATCAGATTCAGATGCAATATTCTTATCCTTGCCCGCTACACATTGTCTTCAGCCATCTCAACACCATTAAGGACATTCAATGCCCAACCAACCCTACACACATTAAACTGTTCGTTGACACTTTTACAGAAACGCAGCTTAGCTGCTAATTCAGTATGTGACAAGTGCCAGAATCAGATTTATACTCATTGTGGCGTAGCCACGATTTTAGAACAGATTTCTTCCTCTCTCACAATATCCCAACCTATGTTGATGCAGAACACAAATACCCATATCATGTATTCAGTCATTCTAATTCATTTCACAATCAAATAAGATAGTTTAACATCAGAATAAGCATTATAGTGAACTTATAACTAAGTTGCTCACCAATCAATCTCAGAGTGCCAAACAGTTCTAATATAATCAATTTCAATCATTTTTACTTCGAAAAGGCCAGTATAAGTGTTAAGTAACATTTTCGACCTTAAAAATAGATTTTGGGCACTAATAACATACCACATGGCCAGGTCACACGCCCATGTACCTTGCCCGTGTGGTTCCAAAGCATAAACAGTGAGTTACACGATCTGGACACACGCCTGCATCCCTACCCGTATGACTCACACGGGCTGGGTACACGCCTGTGTAGCTTTGTACCCTAAACAGTAAGTTACATGGCTTGGGCACACGCTCGTGTCCCTGGTCGTATTGTCTTGGACCACAAATAGTGAGTTACACAGCTTAGGCACACGCTTGTGTCCCTAGCCGTATGGTTTTGTACCACAAGTAGTGAGTTACACGGCCTAGGCACACGCACGTGTCCCTAGATGTATGAACTTTGCACTAATATGGCCACACATGGCCTAGACACATGACGGTGTGCCTTGCCCATGTGGCCCTAAATCGAATGAACAGTGAGTTATATGACCAACCACACGACCTGGGCACACGCCCTTATGCCTGGCCGTGTAGCGTCGACAGCCACCATTTTTGGTGACTTGAAACTTGTAAAATTAAGGTTTCCGGTACGCACCTGATTTTGCTTTGACGGAGAAACAACACAGAGACTACCCGAAACCTAATTAATCACTCAACAATCAATTACACCATCGATTTCAATATTTTAGCAAAATCAACCTACCGCCAAGATTATGTCGAAAGTTTCGACGTAATCCCAACTTAATTCACATACTCACCTCGCACGAAATAGAGGGAATCAGACTAACACAGCAGAATAATGTTTCTTACAATATCCTCACCTAAAAAGGTAACTAGTTGAATGATTAAATAGAACGTTCAAGCAACTGAGCAAAATCTCGTTTCAATAGAATATTGTTAACACCACGAAACTCACAAAACGAGAAAAAAATAACGATGAAACTTGCTTAATACTCGCACAATCGACCTTACAAGTAACAAAGGACTTCCAATTAACACAGAATTAAATACCATAAAAGGAAAAATAAAAGAACAGAAAGAGAACCGAAAAAGAAAATAACTTTTGAAAAATAAAGAAGATGGTACGATAGGATTTCTTCAGACTATTTTAAGTTAACCACCATCCCACTTTCTGGCATTTGCAAAAAAATATTTCCTAACGCATACGATAGGATTCAAACTTGGAAGCAAACAGAATATAGACAGATGCTTAACCAGTGAACCAGCAAGCTCATTTTTAATACTGATTTACCCAGAATTGGACTTAACTATGAAACACATAGATGAAGGTTGTTTTAAAAACAATAATAAAACTTTTAATGATGCCACTCAAACTCCAGACCTTAAACACAGAAGCAAAGCACAGAACCACAGATACGAAAATTTAATTACTATAATTTCTCACAATTAAATTCTTAAAAATTTGGGGCGTTACAAATTGAGTCCTTTTGAATTTTAAAAGTTTTTT
>JABEZY010257954.1:0-30431 GCA_013467495.1 Gossypium gossypioides | reverse complement strand
CAACATAAGGACTCCCCCTTTTTAATTCTATAGCCAATTAGTGCTTTTAACTAATAGAACGCTACTTTCACTTTTTACGCGATTTAGTCCTTATTAACAAATTGAGCACTCAAACGATCAAATTATTTTACGAAATTTTCTCACATACAAATTCACATACGGCAAACTTATAAAATAATATAAAAATAATTTTTTGGTCTCGAATTTGTGGCCCGAAACCACTGTTCTGATTAACCCTAAAAATAGGCTGTTACATGGGATGCTCAAGGAATAGAAGACATGCAATAACAACACAAAATCATATAATCACATATCGATCATCACAAAAAACACTTTTATCATTTTGGTTAATCACTTACTAGGATTTACACACAATCATCCAACATGCAAACATCACTTACCACATTTGACCAATCTTAAAAATAACAAGGATCATATTTCTCCATCAATTTGAAGACACTAGACATTCGGCCATGTGAAAAAACTTATAAATACATTTGGCAGAGGTATCAAATCACACATAATAATCGACCATGCACAAACATACTCATGATTGGACACACACCTTAATTTACACGTTCAAATAACACTAGATCTAATTTGCAACTCCTTCACTATAGATCTGATCAAATTTGATCCAAACCTGAACTTTTGAACAAGCAACCGCACAAAATCATACAGGTATAATTTGACTAATAACATCATTTAGGTTTCGACCAGAGTAGAGAAGAAGATCTAATTTTTAAATTTGATTTTAGAGTACACTTACGTTTTGTACCGATTCGAAATAGAGGATGTGATTAACTTCAATTGTTACTAGAGGTTTAGGCAGTCCAGATCCGAACCTTGATAAACCAAAACACACATATTAGACACTGAAGGATTTGACTAAAAATAATGGAAAAAGAATGATTACAAGATCGAGTTTTCATATATGATTTTAAAACAACTTACCCTTCATCGATTTACAGATCTGAGATGAATCGGTCACAGTAATCAATGACTACTAATAACCAAAAAATGATAAATTTAGCCAAATTTAGAAGGAAAAGAAAGAGAGAGAAAGCGACAACAAGCGACAAAAAGGGATGTGACGAAAAAGGGAGGGCGGCAATGGTGTAAAAGGGCATGTCGGTGGTGAAAAAGGGAGAAAAAGAAGAAGAAGAGAAAAATATGAAAGATGAAGTAGAATGGGGAGAAGAGAAGTGACGACAAGGAAAAATATTTGCGGCGTCGGCTCGGTACAAGGTGGAGGTGGTGACACAAGCAAAAAAAAAAGAGAAAAAAAAGAGGAGGCTAAAGAGAGAGGCAGAACAATGGATGGAGGAGAGAAAAGTTTTTAGGTTTTGGGGAAATGGTGGCAATGTGAAAGAGAAAAAGATGTTATATACTAGGGTTTTTATACCCTAGGGGCGACAAGAAGATTGAAAACAAGGGAAATGCCGACATTTAAAATAAAATGCAAAGGAAGGAATTCAAACTTGAGTTTCAAGGACAATTTCACTAACACTTAACCATCAGACCAATACCTCATTTTATTCTTAATCATACAAACAAAAAAATAAATTGGGTCGTGACAAAATACTTATATATAATTCTGATGACAGTGTTCTAGATGTTGTGTCTGAGCCCTAACCTCACAAGTTATTTTGTAAGATGGGTAACTAAAGAGTGATATATGAAGCTCAGTGTGGTCCTAAAGTGTAAGCAACAATCATAATAAGTAGTAATTAGAAGAACACAAGTATAAAATATACAATACATGTCATATTTGTAGTATTCATAAAAAATCCTGTAATAATCAACATGCTGAAGAATTTCGATGCAGTACACTACCCAATCCAGCCCTACACACCATAGTACTCATCCATCCCTACACACCATAATAGTATTCTACAGACGAGTTGCTAGTATAATAATATTTGATAGGCGAACTAATTTGACTTTTAAAGCATTTACTTCCTCCTTCAAAATTCCAAACCCCAATACAACAATATGGCATGCCAATGAAGCCAGAAAATAATACAATTACAGTATTTTCATGCTATTTTCATGCGATCAATAATAATCTTGCAGTTTAACAGTAATAGTAAGCATGCATCGGTAAAACATGCAAAAATAACATAGTAACAACACCAACACACATTCACATAAGTAATTTAGAAAAATGGCACCACATTATATCTCGATCTACCATTCATGGATTTGTTACCAAATGTCAATTTGTCAGTTTCTCAGCACCTCGTCAGAGGTTATATCATAATCAGATCTGACGTTACTTAACACCATCGAAATATTTAGAACAAAAATAACTACTTTATTAGGAAAAAATAAAGCAACCATAATTCACTATGACATACTCAAAAATTCGGCCAAACACTTACACAGGCCCACCAATACACAATTAGGGCACACCCCTCACTATAAACACTCGTGCGACACTCCTCCAAATTAGATCCGGTCTGTCTCTCCCAGATCTAACCCTTTAAAAATCATATACACGAAATTACATAATATTATAATCGATTATCAAAAGCTTTCAGTAGATTTATATACAATCGATTAAACCTAAAAGTAGTGAATAAACGCAAGTTAGTGAATTTCTCGTAATCGATGTTTAACTAACACAAATTTATAGCTTACTGATTTCTATAAAAGAATATGGATCTAACACCAATAATGTTTCAAACGAGCAAAGGACAAAGGAAGAAAGAAAATCGGTGGCCCACAGAGTAATGGAAGGTGAGATGATGAGATCGGGAAAAGTGAGGTAAATGACAAACCAAAAGGGGTGGTAGATGTTGTGAGAATAAGGGAAAATAAATGGAGATCAGTAATTAAAGGGGCACGATGTGGTGGCTAGGTAAAATAAAGAAAGAAAAGAAAAGGATGAGAAAGGGAAAGGGGGTGACTCTAGGAAAGTTAGGGAAAAGAAAAGTGATGAGAAGTGAGGGGGAGAGGTGAGATGTGTCGCTAGAGAGAATGAAGGAGAGAAGCTAAAAATATTAGGGTTAGGGCTGGCACAAGACTAGGGAAAAACTGAAAAGGATGGCCAGATAAGAATAGTATGCTTTAATACTAGGTTGAGCGGGTTTAGGGAAAATAGATTAGGAGGGAAATTGGGTTTGTAGAAGCCATTATTAGATAGTTTCAAATAGAGGCCCAAATTACATGGCTAAAAAGAAAAAATATAATAAATTCAACATTTATTAATTTAATCCAAAAAAATTTTACCCACACTTTGCAGCGTGACAACTCTCCCCTCCTTAAAAGAAATTTTATCCCCAAAATTTACCTGACCCAAACAGATGAGGTTGCTATCGCCGCATTGAGTCTTCTAGCTCTCAAGTAGCTTCTTTAGTGCCATGATTTCACCATAACACCTTAACCAATGATATCTGCTTTTTGCTTAGAATCATTTCCTCTCGATCTAGAATTTGTACAAGCTCCTCCTTATAAGACAAAATCAGTCTCACCTCTATCTCTTCAACCAGAATAACATGTGACGGGTTAGATTTGTATCTTCGTAGTATAGAAACATGAAACACATCATTGACTCGGTTTAGCTCAGGAGGTAACTCCAACTAATATACTATTGGCCCAATCCTCTTAAGGATCGTATAGAGCCCAATGAACCTCAGGCTCAACTTGCCTTTCCGTCCAAATCTCAGTACTTTCCTCTACGGTGACACTTTTAGAAAAACTTGATCATTGTGAACTCCAAAATATATACATATTTCAACACTTTTTTATTTATAAATTACGCTAACTTCGAGTAAAAATATAACACCTTTTGTGGTTTTATACTTATTTTCATAATGTTTTATTATTTCCATAAGGATGTGTTAAGTCTATGAATTTTATGTTAAATACATGTTATTTTGTTATTTTTTGGGATTAATTGGGCTACGGGAAAGCATGGTAGATTTTTTGTTGTATTTGGGTCTTAGACAGGCACAAGTTGAAAGATTAATATTTGAGTCACATCGATTTCAAAATGGTAATGATCTAGTATGAATTCCAAGGAGGCCAAGCATTGCATAAATAGTAGGTCATAAACCAATTTCATTTACCTAATTTTAACATAAAAATAAATTGGCAATTATCCACTGTTTAAATTAGTAGTCCCTAACCAACCATTCAACTCTCATATATAGCATATTTGACCTTATATTTTGCCAAATAAAATTCCAATATCCCTTGAATTAAGCTTTCAACCGTCCATCAGCTGTTAAAAATAGTAGTCAATGATTAGCACAAATTTACCACATGTTGGCTGGCCACACAAGGAGAGACCAAAGTTAGTTTCCTTGTTAAAAATAACAATAAGAGTCATTCTTCCTCACACCAAGGGACGAAAACCAAGGGTAAAAGGAATCAAGTAAGACTTAGTCTTCCAACATACAATGGACAGCACAATGCATGGAGGTTATGGACATTTAATTTGCTTTTTTTTTTTTGGCATAGGTTCAAATGGTTATAAAAGGAGGCCTTCATCCATCATTCAAAGCATCAGACCAAAACATAATCAATTCACTTTGTCACCATTCTTCTATATTCTTTCTTAAGTGTTCTTGCGCTATTCATGACTTGCTAAACACTTAATTCCACAGAATAAGAAAATCACTTACCGAAATGAGAGTAGCTAGAGATTGACTTGAAGATGTTTAGGTGATTTTAACATAACAATAAAGAGGAAAGCCACCATGAGAAGTTGCAAGGAGGAGGCGCAGATAGCCCCCTGCATTCAGTTGTTTACTCTTCACATTGTGAAATAGTTGTGGATATCAACTACTCTTTCTTACCCTTCTCTTTATTATTAAATTATTGTTTTCCATGTCGAGAAACAAGATTGCATCTCATCTTTATATTTTTGGTTTAATATGACATAACTTAATTTTGTTTATTAAAAATGGATATGAATCTTGATTTGAGTTCATTAGTGATTGTTTCTTAAATATTTTGTGCAAAATATTATTTCATTCATTTAGGTTTAAGTCATGTTTATACTTATAAATGTATGGCCAAATTTTTAGGTAATTGAATTAACTATGTAATCTGGGAAGAGGTAATAGTTGATGGACATAAAATCTAAATGGTGCATATCATGTCGATTTCAGAAGATAATTGTTGTATGTATAAACTGTGTAAATGCCTAGGTGGATGATTTCTAAGTTTTTTTTTTTTTTGAAATAGGGATTTGCTAATTAACATAGGAACATAATAGGACTTTGGGAGAAGCCTATGTTTTAAATAAAATGGGTTTAATGAATTTTTATATTGCCACGAATCTTTCATAATATTCTTTTAATGACTATTAAAGAGTTCTTGTTAAAGTGAAATATTTTATTTTAGTCTATTCATGTTGTGTTATATTATTCATTGTGTTTATTTCCTGTTGTGATTATTTTCTGCAAGGCGTGTTGATTTATTTTGTGGGTGTTTTAATTCTAATTACATTCTTTAACTTATAATTATGATTTTCATCAACAATATTCTGCCTTTATTTTCTTTAACCAAATTGCTTAACATTGACTTTGCAAATAATTACCACACAGTTCCTGTGGAAAGGATAACTCTTTTACTTACTACTTATTACTTGTACAGCCATGTACACTTGCACGTAATCACACGACGATACAAGTTTTTCACGTTGTTGCTAAGGGTTATATTTGTCATTATTTGTGAAGATATTTTATTTTTAGTTTTTGTTTATTTTTATATTTAATTTTATTATTTTTATTTTTCTTGTTTATTTTTCATGATTTTTCAGGGTTTATGAACATAAACCAAATTATCAATCTATTGCCAATTGACCCAGAAATTGAACGTAACCTTTAAGCAAAGAAGAAGGGAGCGATTAGCCAAAAGACAAGTCAAAGAAATGAATCAAAATCTAAGAGAAGGCGCAACCTGTAATAATTAGAATTTGATCCTTGTTGTTGATAACAGAGATCGATCGATTAGGCAATATTCTTTGCCTTTGTTTAGTAAACTCAATCCAGGGATTGTAAGACTGGAGATTGAGGCCCCTAAGTTTGAGTTAAAACTTGTGATGTTCCAAATGTTGCAAACAATAGGACAATTCAGTGGGATACCTGCTAAAGATCCTCATTTGCACTTCCACTTATTTATGGAAGTAAGCGACTCTTTCAAGTTACCAGGCATATCAGAAGATTCCTTAAGATTGAATATTTTCCCATATTCGTTGTGAGATCACGCACGAGCATGGTTGAATTCTTTACAGCCTCGTTCTGTTTCTACATGGCAGGAACTGACTTAACATATTCTGATGAAGTATTTTCCACCAAGTAAGAATGCTAAACTCATAAATGAAATTACTACGTTTCAGCAATCCGAGGATGAGTCCTTGTATGAGGCATGGGAACAATTTAAGGAGTTATTACAAAAATGCCTTCATCAAGGAATTCCTCATTGCATTCAATTGGAGACATTCTATAATGGTCTCAATGCTCACACGAGAATGGTGGTAGATGCTTTAGCTAACGGAGCTCTTCCTTCAAAGTCATAGAATAAGGCGTATGAAATTCTTGAAAGAATTTCGAGTAATAGCTACCAGTGGCCTACTCATCAAGCAACCATAGGAAGAAGAGTGGTAGGAGTTGATGAAGCCGATGCTCTTACATCTTTAGTAGCTTAGGTATCTACTATGACTTCAATGCTCAATAATATTTTTGTTAATGGTTGCAACACTAACATGATGGGTCAGCAACCAAGTCAGTTTGAGAACATCACGTGTGTTTACTGTGGTCATGGTCATGCATTCAAAAAGTGTCCATCCCATCTTGAATCTATTTACTGTGTGGGAAATCAACATTAAAATAGAAATGGCCCAGGTCCACAATCGAATCACTATAATCCTTCACAGAGAAATCACCTCAATTTCACCTAGAGTAATCAAGGTACCGGTCCAAGTAATTTCTATATCCATTCTCTTTCAAATCATTTGTCAGGTTTTTCTCAACAGATGCAGCAACCTCAGCCAGTCGAGACTTTGAATAGTTTGGATAACTTACTGAAAGCATATATGGTTAAAAATGATATGACTCTAAGGAATCTGGAGAACCAGATGGGATAATTAGCTAATGAGCTAAGCAACAGACCTCAAGGTGTTTTGTCAAGTGATACGGACAATCCCAAAAGAACAAGAAAGGAACAATGTAAAAATGTTACTTTGAGGAGTGGAAAGGTGTTGGAACTAGCAGTTGTTGAATCCAAAGATGAGCCTATTGTTGTCCACAATCAGAAGGAAGTTCAACCAGAAGTTGAATCTCCCACAATGTAGAATTCTTTTTTTGTGATCTCTACTGAGGCACAACCACAGTAGAGTATTACTAAAGAATCAACACCCAAGGTAGATGCAAAACTAACACTGCCTCTAAAAGGTTGTCCGATTAAGGTATAACCTCCACCACCTTCTTACAAGCAGAGATTCCAGAAGCAACAACAAGAGGTACACTTTAAAAAATTTCTTAGATATACTTAAGCAATTACATATCAACATTCCATTGGTAAATGCTCTGGAACATATGCCTAATTATGTTAAATTCACGAAGGATATCCTCTCTAAGAAGAGAAAGTTAGGAGAGTTTGAAATAGTGGCTCTAACTAAGGAGTGCAGTGCATTCTTGCAAAATAAGTCGCCACAAAAGATGAAAGATCTTGGAAACTTTACCATACCATGTACAATTGGTAATTCCTATTATGGTATGGCTCTATGTGATTTGGGAGCTAGCATAAATCTGATGCCCATGTCAGTGTTTAGACAATTGGGAATTAGTGAAGTTAGACCAACAAGAGTGACACTACAACTAGCAGACCGATCAATAGCACATCCTAAAGGAAAAGTTTAGGATATTCTAGTACGTGTTGATAAATTTAATTTTCCTATTGACTTTCTTATTTGAAATTTTGAAGCAGATAAAGAAGTCCCAATCATTTTGCCAAAACCTTTTCTAGCAACCGAAAGAACTTACCATGCGAGCCCAAGACTATAAGGTAACTTCTAATGTTTTCAAAGCTATGAGACACCCTGATGCAGGAGAAGAATGTTCTGCTATTGATGAGACGAAATTGTCATTCCTGATGGATGATTCGTTGGAACAACTCTTAGTACCAGAGATGCTAAGTTATGATGATGGAGATGGGGATCAAGTTGAATTGGAAGCCGAATTGAAGGGATTCACTTCGCAACCCCATTTTGAGTCTTTAGAGTTGGAATCCCGTGAGTATAAGTAGTTGAAAGCTTAAACTAAAGAACCACCCAAGTTAGAGTTAAAGGTACTACATTTTCACCTTAAATATGTTTTTTTTTGGAAAACGCTTCTACTTTACATGTAATTATTTCAGTTGAATTAACTAGGAATCAAGAAGATAAGCTAATTAATGTCTTGAAGAAATTCATGAAGGAAATCGGTTGGACAATAGCTAATATTAAAGGTATTATCGCATCTTTTTACATGCACAAAATCATCTTGGAAGATGGTGAAAAAGGCACAATTGATGGCCAAAGAAGGTTACACCCCATCATGAAAGAGGTAGTCAAGAAGGAGATCATCAAGTGGTTAGATATGATAATCATTTACCCTATCTTAAATAACTCATAGGTGAGTCCAGTCCAATGTGTGCCGATGAAGGGTGGCATCATAGTTGTAAAAAATGAAAATAATGAGTTTATTCCAACCAGAACAGTTACAAGTTAGAGAATTTGTATTGATTATCGTAAGCTGAATAAGGAAACTCGGAAAGATCATTTCTAGTTGCCATTTTTAGATCTAAATCTAGATAGACTTGGGATTACTATTATTTCATCAACGGTTATTTAGGATACAATCAGATCCTTGTAGCCCTAGAAGATCAGTATAAGACAACTTTCACATGTCCATACAGCATGTTTGCTTTCAGGCGTATGACTTCTGGTTTATGTAATGCACCTGCATCTTTTCAGCGGTGTATGATGGCTATATTCACTAACATGGTTGAAATTGTTTTGGAAGTGTTTATGGATGACTTTTCTGTGTTTGGAGACTCTTATGACAACTATTTAGATAACTTGGCCAAAGTGCTCAAATGATGTGAAGAGACGAACCTCATTCTCAAATGGAAGAAATGTCATTTCATGGTAAGAGAAGGCATTGTTTTGGGACACAAAATTACCAGGAAAGGAATAAAAGTTGACAAGGCAAAGATAAATGTTTTCGAGAAACTCCCACCTCCAGTGTCTATAAAGGGCATTAGGAGTTTCCTGGGACATGTTGGATTTTACAGGAGATTCATTAAAGATTTCTCCAAAATCTCCAAACCATTTTGTAAATTGCTGGAGAAAGATTCAATATTTATTTTTTATGATGATTGTTTAATAGCTTTTGAAAAGTTGAGGAAAATTTTAATTTCAACACCAATCATCATTACCCCAGATTGGAGTTCACCGTTTGAACTGATGTGCGACGCAAGTGACTATGCATTAGGAGCTATTTTGGGACAATAGAGGAATAAGATTTTCCATCCCATCTACTATGCTAGCCAAACTTTGACGGGAGCACAATTAAATTATATGGTAATAGATAAAGAGCTACTTGCTGTTGTTTTTTATTTTGTCAAATTTCGTTCATATCTTGTAGGTACAAAAGTGACAAGTTATAGTGATCATGCGACCATTAAATATCTAATGTCAAAGAGAGATGCAAAACCATAATTAATTCGAAGGATTTTGCTACTCCAATAGTTTGATTTGGTGATACAGGATAGGAACAGAATAGAGAACCAAGTGGCAGATCATTTGTCTAGATTTGAGTAGAAACATGAAACCCACTCCTCAGTTCCTATTAATGAGTATTTTCCAGATGAACACATCTTCGAGGTAAGTCATTTCAATAAAGCTCATTGGTTTGCAGATTATGCTAACCTTTTAGCTAGTGGTTTAATGCCGCCCGATTTAACATATCAACAGAGGAGGAAATTCCTTCATGATGTTAGAAATTATTTTTGGGAGGAACCATTTTTGTTTAAGCAATATAAAGATCAAATGATTAGAAGGTATGTAGTTGAGAGCGAATTAGACAAAATTTTGTACCATTGCCATTCATCCCTGAGTGGGGGACATTTTAGAGGAACAAGAATTGTAGCCAAAGTATTACAAACCGGTTTCTTTTGGCCAACCCTGTTTAAAGACGCATATGCCTACGTGAAAGGATGCGATCGATGCCAAAGAGTAAAAAATGTGCCTAGGAGAAATGAGATGTCGCTAACCAACATAGTTGAGGAGAGTTATTTTATGTTTGGGGTATTGATTTTCTTTCCTTCTTCTTATGGTAACAGGTACATCTTGGTGGCTATTGATTATGTGTCTAAATGGGTGGAAGCCGAGGCATACCCGACTAACGATGCCAAAGTGGTGATGCAGCTTCTTTCAAAACACATATTTACGAGATTTGGGACTCACAGAGCTATAATTAGCTATGAAGGTTCCCATTTCATGAATAAATGGCTAAAGTGGTTGCTAGAAAAATTTAATGGAAGGTATAAAGTTACTGCAGCTTCCCATCCTCAAACGAATGGTCAAGCTGAGTTTGCGAATAAAGAAATAAAGGGCATCTTGAGAAAGTAGTGTGCCCAACTCGAAAAGATTGGTCCTGGAGACTTGACGAAGCATTATGGGCTCTTAAACGATTCAATTTAGACCTAAAATCCGCTGAAGACAAACGAATGTTACAATTCAATGAGTTGGAAGAGATGAGATTATTCTCTTACGAGAATGCCAAAATTTTTAAAGAAAAAAAAAGATGGCATGATAAGCACATTCGTCCCCGTATGTTCAAAGCTGGACAACAAGTCCTTCTCTTCAATTCGACACTGAAGTTTTTCTCAGGTAACCTTAAATCCCAATTGTCAGGACCCTTTACGATTAATCAAGTTTTTCCATACAGAGTAGTTGAACTCCAAAACAACAAAGGAGGTACGTTTAAAGTTAATGGTCAATGATTGAAACATAACTGGACCTGTAAAATCAAGCAACAAAACACTTCACTCATTTTAACTGATCCATGAATTTTTTTCTATCGAAAAACTATTACTTTTGTAAATAAATAAATTTTATCTTTATTTTTAATTTTAATTTTAATTTTATTCTATCTTTTTCTTTTTCTTTTTAATTTTAATTACATTTTCTTTTTTAGATAAGTTTTATAAATAAATAAACGGGTAAATAGAAATAATAGTGTAAATAGAACTCTTAATTAAAATTAAGTTAATCTTTTAACTTAAGTGAAATTAGGGTTATTTTATTTTCCTTCCATATTTTTCTTTTCTTTTTTTTTTCAGTTGTCACCCACCTCACCACCAGCACCAGCCTGGTGCAATCTGAATAGCATTAGCTGATCCCCCAGCCCAGTAGACCCATGCGTGCACACACCCTTCAGTAGCAAGCCATTGCACACTCCTCTGTCACACACCGTCAGCCACCATCGACCATTTGTGATAGTCCTCACACACCCTCGGCCTTTGTTGATTAGGCCACTATTGGACACTTGCGAAACTCATTATCCACCATCGACCTATGTAAGACAAAACCCATCGAGCCCTGTCGATCACCATCAATAGAAATTGGACACCATTGACAACAATCGGGCCCTGTCGAGCCATGTGCACCAGCAGTTGACAACAATAGATTTTTCAGCAATCCCCTTAGCGATTATATCTGAGCCCTCAACACTCAGCAAAAACTAATTGCTGCCCCTATCATATCTTAAGGTAATTGTGGGATTAAATTTTTTCTACTAAGTCATTTTTTTTCTTGATTGCTTTTGAAAGATCAAACAGAATCAATTCACTTTCACACTATTCTTCCATATTCTTTCGTCCTTAACCCTAGCTTAGCTGATGTTCCCGAGCGCTAAGTTCACTTGTGCATACCAAAATGCCCCTGCTTCGTGTTTTATTCTCATCACAGAGTTGATGTCGCGACACATCAGGACCTGTGTCGAGACATAGCAACCAGTATGCTCCTCTGCAACCATCTTCAGGGGTATGTCATGACATCCTTAGCCAGTGTCGCAACATTGAAGGCAGTTTCTCACTTTCTCTATTCTGCTCTTTATTTTACGACATTAGATCTGCCATGTGGCGACATAGCATCTAGTATTGGCCCAAAATGCCTTCTAATGGTCTCCTGTGCACTCACGAAGTACGTTAGCTCTCCTTTAGGCCTCGTTCGGCCCTTAAGATCAATAAAAGACTCAATTGGCCACATTTTCTTGAATGTAAGTAAAACTAAAGAAACTTAACTAAAACATAATAAAAATACTTGTATTCAAGCTCCTTAAATGTGAAAGCTACTTTAATTTGCTACATCAAATTACGGCAGATCAATAACCAAATCCTTCAACATAGTAAACTTAAATTTCAAAAATCCAGGTTTATACTTAATCTTTTTGCCTAAAACGAATTCCATTCATCTAATATTCACTTACAACATATTCTCAACCCTTAACCTATGCAAAACTACTCAATTCATGGTATCAAAATTTTCAACATGTTTATGGTAATTTTCACGAAAATTAATTAAATCCTTAGAAACCTTTAACAAAACTTCAATGTTATAAACCTTTTAATCTCTTCAAAAAAAATTAAATAACACTTTAAAACTACGTTTTTACCCAAAATCCTGAAATTCACCATTAACAACCCAAATTTTGGCTTTTATTGATGACATGTAATTCAATAGCTAAAAACTTAGTTTTAAAGACTAACTAATATTAAAACTAATGGATAGACGAATGGTTACCTTCGAGTGAAGAAAAATGAGCTTTAGATTGAAAACCCCAAAAACCCACAAACTTGACAATAGAGAAATCTATAGTGTTTTGAGTATTTTTCTTCAAATTTTATAGAGTTTTATGGCTTGGGTGTTGATAGAAAATCAGAGGAATATAGTTTTGGAAATCGAAATTCGATGAACTAAGGTTAGGGATGCAAAGGACAACATAAGAATGAGAAGAGAAGAAACTAACATGACATGCTCAAGGTGGGGGATGATATTAGGTTGTATTTTTAAAACTTGGCTTAACTACTTCATAAACACACATAATTTTGCCTCTTTTACAAATCAGTCCCTATTTCAAAGTTGAAAACCTTTTGAACATTATTTTGAAAAATTGATTGGATTTTCTAAATACCATAAAGGAGAACATCTTTGATTACCATGCTTACGAAATTCTCGAGCTCACTAGAGCTAAAATCCTTAAAATACCCATAAAACTCCTTGGCCTAATTTTAGGTTGTGACAATTCTCTCCCTCTAAAAAGAATTTCGTCCTCAAAATTACCTGGGCTAAACAAATTAGGATATTGTTGTCTCATCGCATCTTCGGCTTCCCAATTAGCTTCTTCTGTCTTGTGGTTGTGCCACAAAACTTTAACCAATGGAACCCTCTTATTTCGCAAAACCTTCTCCTCACGAGCTAGGATCTTAATCGATTCTTCCTCATAAGTAAGATCAATCTGAACTTCAATCTCCTCCACTGGCACAATATGCGACGGGTCTGAATGATACTTCCACAACATAGACACATGGAAAACATTGTGAATTCGCTCAAGTTCTAGCGGCAACTTGAGATGATAAACTACTGAACCAACCCTCTGAACAACTTCATAAGGTCCAACATCCCTTGGACTCAATTTACCCTTCGTTTCGAACTCAAAACCTTCATCCAAGGTCAAACTTTCAAGAACACCTTATCCCCAACTTGAAACTCGATATCTTAATATTTCAAATCTGCATAAGATTTCAGCCTATCAAATGCTTCCTTTAAATGATCACAAATCAACTTCACTTTCTCTTCAGTCTCACAAACTAAATCCGGTCCAGCAACTCGCTCTTCATCCAACTCTGTCCAACATAAAAGAGTTCTAAAATTCCTGCCATACAATGCCTCAGACGGTGCCATATGAATACTCGTTTGAATACTGTTGTTGTAAGCAAACTCTGGTAACGACAAATATCGCTCCCACCTACCACTGAACTCAATCACACAGCTTCGCAACATATCTTCTGAAACTTGAATTACCCTCTCCAACTAACCATAAGTTTGAGGATGATAAGTCATACTAAAACGAAGCTTCAACCCCAAAGTCTCTTGCAAACTCTTCCAAAACCTTAAAGTAAAATACGAATCTCTATCTGAAATAATAGAAATTGGAACTCCATGAAAAAAAACAATTTCAGCAATATACATCTCAACTAACTTCTGTAAAGAATAACTAGTATGCACAACCAATAAATGCGCACTCATTGAGAATCGATCAAAAATTACCTATACAGAATCTTTCTTCGATGGAATTAAAGGCAAACCTGAGACAAAGTCCACAGTGATCCTTTTCCACTTCCATTTAGGAATTGCAATCGGTTGCAACAAACCTAAAAGAAATTGATGCTCTGCCTTTAGCTTCTGACAAACCAAATATCAAGTTACAAAATTCGTAACATCACACTTCAAACCAAACCACCAATAAATCTCTCGAAGATCATGATATGTTTTACCACTATCGGGATGCATATTGTAAGTGCTACCATACTCCTCAGTAAGAATCATTTGCCTCAAATCAACATCATGCGGCACACACAACCTACCTCGAAAGATCAATGTACCATCACTGTCAACATCAAAATCTCCCTTAACACTATGCTCAACCTGTCGCATCTTCTTTAACAACTCTCTTTCTAATGGTTGTTTCTCCTTAATCTACTGCGACAAAGTCGGCCTCACTTGAAGTTCAACTAACAAACCACCATCGCTAGCTAAACTCAAACACGCAAACATAGTTCTCAATTTCGTCATCGACTTCCTGCTCAAAGTGTCAGCAACAACATTCACCTTGCCAGGATGGTATTCTATTGCACAATCATAATCCTTTAAAAGCTCAATCCAACGTCTTTGCCTCAATTTTATCTCCTTTTGGGTGAGGAGGTACTTAAGGCTCTTATGATCCGTATAGATAACACACTTCTCACCATACAAGTAATGACGCCAAATCTTAAGCGCGAATACCACAATCGCTAATTCCAAGTAAGGAGTCAGATAATTACGCTTATACGTCTTCAACTATCTCAAGGCATAAGCCACAACTTTACCCTCTTACATTAACACATAACCAAGTCTCAAATACGAATCGTCACTATAAACCAAAAAATATTTTCTAGGCTCTGGTTGGATCAACACAAGTGCCTCAGTTAGAACTGCCTTAAACTGTTCCAAACTCTTATTCCTTTTATCAGTCAATTCAAACACCACACTCTTCTGAAGTAGTTTTGTTAAGGGTGCAACAATAAGGGAAAACCCTTCAATGAATCTACCAAAATAGCCAACCAAACGAAATAAACTCCAAACTTTGGTAACACTCCTAGGCGGCTTCCACTCTAAGATCGCCTCAATCTTCTTTGGAACCATTCAAATCCCTTCTGCCGACACAACATAACCTAAAAACGCCACTTCTTTAAGCCAAAATTCACACTTAATCAACTTCACATACAACTGCTTATCTCGTAGAATCTGCAAAATAACCCTTAGATGCGTATCGTGATCCTCCTCAGAATGAGAATACACCAAAATATCATCTATGAAGACAACTACAAATTGATCCAACTACGAATGGAATACTTGGTTCATCAAATCCATGAACGCAACATGGTCATTAGTTAAATCAAATGGAATAACCAAAAACTCATAATGCCCATACGGAGTCCTAAAAGTAGTTTTCTTAATATCAGAATCCTTCACTCTCAACTGATAATACCCCAACCTTAAATAAATCTTTAAAAACACTGTTGCACCTCGGAACTGATCAAACAAGTCATCAATTTGAGGCAAAGGATATTTTTTCTTAATAGTCAACTTGTTCATCTGCCTATAATCAATACACATCCGCATCGTAGCATCCTTCTTCTTCACAAACAAAATTGGTGCACTCCATGGAGAAACACTTGACCGGAAGAACCCTTTGTCAAGAAACTCTTGCAATTGAACCTTCAACTCCTTGAGCTCTTTTGGTGTCATACGATAGGGCGCTATAGACACCAATGTAGTACCAGGATAAAGCTTAATAACAAATTGATAACTCTTAAAAAGAGTTATATTTCATGCCTTTAGACCTAGCTAATTGTTTGTACTTAAGTACATTTTTTTTGCATTTTAGGACATTTTAGTTAGCATTTTAAATATTGCATTAAGACTTGGATTGTGTTGGAATTAGGTGCTTCTAATCGCTTACGGTGGAGTTTTTTTGTATTGGTGTTGCAGGAACAGGTTTTGAACAAGGAAATAAAAGAGTGAAGTTTTGTCAAGGCAAAGTGTAGACAGTTTGCTAGCACGGATGTCGTGGCAATGCCGGGAAGACCAAGTCAATATTTTTCGCGCAACAATCTGAGCTAGAATTCAAACTTTTACCAGATAAATCGCCCTAAAAGAGGAGAAGATAATCATGAGCTGTTAGCCGACCCTAACCTAACCTAACCTATCTATAAAAGTCGATAAAGGGGACCTCACAAATGGTGAACAAAAAAAAAAGGGGAGAGAACCTTAGGCGACAATAAGAGTTTGGCTGCGCAAAGGAAAGGAAGTCAAAGGTAATCCTTCTAAGCCATCACAGGATGTTGTGCTGCCGAAGTGTGGACTAGTCAAGTGAAAGTTGTTTCCCAAAGTTCTTTCATTATTTACATTAGTGTTCCTTCAAATGATTGAATTGAAGTAGTTGAACACAATGTCGGATGATATTTTGGTTTGGATTTGTATTTATTAGCCCATGAGCTAAATCTCATAGTGTTGGGATTACTTTCGATGAAACCTTAAATTTTTTCTATGGATGCAATATATCTCTAATTTACTTTACTTTTTCATTTGATTGTTCTTATTGCTTAATTAAAATGCAAACGATATCTAGACATATAAGATTGTTCGAATACTTATAAATTGATTCTAATTCTTAAAGGGTTGGATTGGTTGGATTAAAATTAAATGAAATGAGCAAGTATTCAATATACACTTGTAGTCAACTTTAGGCATAGAGTCACAATCATACAGAAGAAACCCATGCAAGATACCTAAAAAGCCTATAGACACGGGCAAGGTAACTTAAGGTTTTGCTTTCGCTAGAGGCAGGCCATTTTAGAACTCTTCTATGCAGTAAAGTAGATACAATTTTGCCAAGGCATTATTGACAGTAAGAGTTGATTCTGGGTAATCTCAACCTTCCGAATCAACACCACTCTATCCTTATTCTTTGTCATAGTAACTTTGCCACAACATATTTAGTTGTTTATTTCTTTATTTACATACTATTCGGATAATCACTCTCGTTATTGCCATTACATTTCTACTTTCACTTTTGTCATAGCATTTCCAATTATTCATCAATTCCATCTATCGCATACATCATCATTCCTTTGAATTATGACTGCATACTTATCTTAGTTTACTATAGCATCTTAGTCGTCAGTCTTGCCATAACATTAATCATATTACAATAACTTGACAAATTTTATGCCTCAATCTGGATCTCATGGGAACGATACTGACTCATCACTTTATTACTTGAACCGACGTGTATACTTGCACAAAATCACACATCATTTTACATGTGACAATTTTTTGGCGTCGTTGCCGAGGATCAGTAATTTGGTGAAATTTCATTTGGTTATTTTACTTAGTAGTTTTATTTAACTTAGTGTATTAACTTTTTACTGATTTTCCACCAGTGCATGAGAAGAGGCATTTCTACTATCATAGAGTACCTTTTTTATCTAAAGATTGATAAGACCTTATGAAGAAAGAGAAAAGAATTGAGAAAAATGGCTGGAAACAGGAATGATCTAAATAGTAATCCAAATGATCGCAATGAAAATCCTCTCATTGGACGTGTGGTGGATGATTGAGATAGGCTAATTATAGAGGATGCCGTCCCAATGCTAGATGATCTAAATATAGGGATAGTTAGATCAAATATACAAGCTCAGCAATTCGAATTGAAACCGGTAGTGTTCCAGATGTTACAAACCACAGGATAGTTCGGTGGACTCCCCACTAAAGACCCACAATTACATTTAAGACTCTTTCTAGAAGTATGTGTTTCATTCAAACAACAAGGTGTTCCTGAAGACACCTTGAGACTTAAGTTATTCCCATATTCTTTAAGAGATCATGCGAGCGCATGGCTAAATGCTTTGCTGTCGGGAATAGTGGCACCATAGAATGATCTTTGCCAGAGATTTCTGTTACGGTATAACCCGTCTACTATGAATGTCAAGTTGAGAAACGATATTATGTCTTTTCGACAGATAGAGGATGTGACGCTATATGAAGCTGAGGAATGATTTAAGGAGTTAATTCAAAAATGTCTGATGCATGGATTCCAACACTAGACTCAAATGGAGATGTGTTACAACGAGTTGAATGGGCACCCAAGGATGGCAGTTGATGCATCTTCCAATGGTACATTGTTGGACAAAACTTAGAATGAAGCATACAAGATCTTGGAAAGGATTGCCAACAACTATTATCAATATCCGACCACGAGAGTTGGGACAGGTAAGAGAGCTACTGGTACCTTCGAGCTTGATGCAATCACTTTGTTAATGGTTCAGGTATCTTCTCTAGCTAATATGATTAAAATAATGAAAAATCTAACTGCTATCCATGAGATGAAATCAGTCGAGCTGTCATGCGTTTTTTATGGCGAAGATCATGTGTTTGATGAATGCCCATCAAACCCAGCATCAGCATACTACATGGGTAATTTTAACTGAAATAATAATCCCTATTCAACATTTACAACTTAGGGTGGAAGCGGCATCCAAATTTTAGTTGGAAAAATCAAGGTGCGGGTAGTTCATACAATGTTGCAAGACAAAACATCCATAATGCACCGCGTGATTATAATCATCCTATGCCGAGGAAAAATGCTCAACAAGGTTAGGTATTATCTTCTTATTCTATTGAATCTTTGTTAAAGGATTATATGGCCAAAAATGATGTTGTGATTCAGAGTCAAGTTGCGTCTCTCCGAGCTCTTCAAAATCAAGTAGGGCAAATAACGAACGCTTTAAATTTAAGGCCACAAAAAGAATTGCCAAGTGATACTGAAAATTTGAGAACCCAAGGGAAGGAACAGTGCAAGGCCATCACTCTTAGAAGTGGAACTCAGTTGGATGAAGTTGTTTAAGATGCCACGGCAGAAGAAGACAAATCCAACCACAATCAGGAAAGGATCTCTAAATGTATTGAATGGCAAAAAGCACCTAAAAAGGGTACAGAGAGAAATTTTATGACAAAATCAGATCATGTTGCCAAAAAAAATGCCACAGCAAAAGAATATCGGTAACCTGAAGGACGACCACCTGTACCATTTAGCGATTCCAAAATTGTAAACAAGAGGCCCAATTAAAAAAAAATTGGAGGTTTTGAAGCAACTCCATATTAACATACTGCTAGTTGAAGCTTTGAAGCAAATGCCCAATTACGTGAAATTCATGAAAGATATATTATCAAAGAAGCATAGGTTGGGAGAATTTTAGACTGTTGCTCTTACAGAAGGGTGCATGACAATGTTGAAAAATAAGCGGCCTCCAAAGTTGAAGGACACAGGGGGTTTCACTATCCCATGTTCAATTGGAAATCATTATGTGGGAAAAGAATTATGTGATCTAGGCGCAATTATAAATCTAATGTCTATGTCTATTTTCAAGAAGCTAGGAATTGGGAAAGCAAGACCTACCATAATGACGTTGCAATTGGCTGACGGATCTTACATCCATCCAGAAGGTAAAATTAAAGATGTATTCGTAAGGGTGGATAAATTTATCTGTCATATAAATTTTCTTATTTTAAAATGTAAAGCTGACCATGATGTCCCAGTTATTCTTGGAAGACCATTTCTTACTACCGGCAGGACCTTGATTGATGTGCACAAAGGTGAGCTAACCATGACAGTGAATTATCAGCAGGTCACTTTTAATGTGTTTGATGCGTTAAAATGCATGGATGAGAATGAGGAATGTCACGTCATTGTCTTGATAGAAACAATAGTGGATGAATTCAAAAAAAATTTCTACGGTAATTCTGACAGTGAAGACGATTTGATGGAGCAAGGTGACCCAGTAAGTTTCGAAGAGCTTGGTGAATTTATGGAAGTCCGGCATATAGTGGATAGGCCAGGGAAGAAATTTGAATCCCTAGATTTACCAGATCTATCTTTTAAGCCTCCTAAACCATTTGTAGAGGAATCTCTCGTACTAGAGTTAAAGCCTCTACCACAACATTTGAAATATGTGTATTTGGGAAATAACAGTACTTTGTTAGTTGTAATTTCTGCTAAGCTAACACCTGAGCAAGAGGACAGGTCATTAGAAGTGTTACGGCGATCTAAAAGAGCACTGGGTTGGAACCTTGCCGATATAAAGGGAATTAGCCCTACATTTTGTATACCCAAAATTTTGCTGAAAGATTGCCATAGTAAATCCATTGAACGGCAGATATGACTGAATCCAATTATGAAGGAAGTTGTCAAGAAACAAATTATCAAGTGGCTTAATGCTGACATTATTTACCCAATTTCAGACAGCTTGTGGGTAAGTCATGTGCAATGTGTACCCAAAAACGGGGGTGTCATGGTAGTAAGTAATGAAAACAATGAGCTCATACCGACTCATACTGTCATGGGATGGAGAGTGTGTATAGAGTACAATAGGCTTAATAAGGCTTAACAATAAACCCTAAACCCTTTGTCATTCATCATTTCCCTTTGTCATTCATCGATCAAATGTTGGACAGATTAGCTGGTAATGTTTTTTATTGATTCCTAGATGGTTATTCAAGATATAATCAGATTAGCACTTCAAGATCAAGAGAAGAAATATTTCACGTGTCCATACGGTACATTTGCATTCAGCAAATATCGTTTGGATTATGCAATACCCCGATAACTTTCCAGCGTTACATGATGGCCATATTCTCGAACATGGTGAAAATTTCCTTGAAGTTTTTATGGATGACTTCTCTGTGTTTAGAAATGATTTTGAAGATTGCTTAAGGAATTTGGAGATGGTTTTTATACCACTATGAGAAACGAATCTAGAATTAAACTGGGAGAAATGCCATTTCATGGTCTGTGAAGGCATTGTCTTGAGACATAGGGTGTCATAGCTAAGAATTGAAGTAACCAGAGTGAAAATAGAAGTGATCGAAAAATTGCCACTGCCAACCAATGTTAAGGGTATTAGAAGTTTTCTAAGACACGTAGGATTTTACAAGAGATTTATTAAGGATTTTTTGAAAATCTCTAAACCCTTGTGTACTTTACTTGAACAGAATAAACCTTTTAATTTTGATGATCAATGTTTGCAGGTTTTCAAGGAATTTAAGAAGTGACTTGTAGTAGAATCGATTGTGGTTGCTCCAGAATGGATATTGCCCTTTGAACTCATGTGCGACGCCAGTGATTATGCTATGGGAGCAGTGTTGGGTCAAAGGAGAAACAAGGTACTACATGCAATATATTATACTAGTAGGACGTTGATAGAGGCTCGACTTAATTATACCACTATGGAGAAGGAACTACTGGAAGTGGTCTTTGCATTCGAAAAATTTTGTTCTTATTTAATAGGAACATCAAAGTCTACACAAATAACTCGGCTATCAAGTACTTGGTATGAAAGAAAGATGCCAAGCTGATATTGATTAGGTGGATACTCTTGTTACAAGATTTTGATTTGGAAATTAGAGATTGGAAGGGAACCGAGAATCAAGTGGTTGACCATTTGTCAAGAATAAAATCAGGAAATGAATATGAAAGCAAGAAACTTATTAACGAAGAATTCCCAGATGAGCAGTGGCTCATTGCCAAGGCATTACCTTGGTATGCCAACATAGTAAACTTCTTATTAAGTGGTGTAATGCCACCTGACTTCAATGCTCATAAAAGACAAAAATTTCTTCACGATGCCAAATAGTACTATTGGGATGAACCATTCCTATTCAACCATTGTGTAGATCAAATAATTCGGAAGTATGTCCCTAATGATGAGATGCATAGTATCTTACAACATTGTCACTCAGCCCCATATGGAGGACATTTTGGAGGAATGAAAACAGCTGCTAACTTACTCCAATCAGGATTCTATTGGCCAAGTTTATTTAAATATGCTAATGAATTTTATAGGTCGTGTGTCCGTTGTTAGAGAACAGGAAATGTGTCTAGGAGACAGAAAATGCCGTTGTAAAGTATATTAGAGATTGAACTGTTTGATGTATGAGGAATAGACTTTATGGGTCGTTTTCACCATCTCTGGGCAAGCTATACATATTTTTGGCAGTAGAATATGTTTCTAAGTGGGTAGAAGCAGTTGCCCTAGCCTCTAATGATGATAAGCCGGTATTAAAAATTTTGCATAAGAATATTTTCACACGATTTGGTACACTGATAACTATTATTAGTGATGAGGGATCCCATTTTGATTGCAAACTAGTGGCCAATGCCTTGCGCAAGTATGGGGGAAACATAGAATTGCCATGACATATCACCCTCAAACGAATGACCAAGCTAAAATCTCTAATTGAGAAATTAAACAAATTCTGGAAAAAGTGGTGAATCCATCTTGAAAAGACTGGTCTACTAGATTGGATGAAGCTCTATGGGCATACCAAACTGCATTTAAAACACCATTAGGGATGTCACCTTTTAAACTTGTTTAGGTAAGCCATGTCATTTACCTATTGAACTTGAGCAAAAAGCGTTTTGGGCAATTAAGAAGTTGAACATGGATTGGGCTGCTGCTGGCGGCAAGAGATTGCTAGAATTGAATAAGATAGAAAATTTCGAACACAAGCATATGAGAATGCTCGTTTATATAAGGAACAGACCAAGCGATGGCATGATGCCAGAAGTTTGCCAAGGCAAGTTGAACTTGGACAACAGGTATTATTGTTCAATTCCAGGCTCAAATTATTTCCTGGTAAGTTAAGATCTCAATGGTCAGGACCTTTTGAAGTAATTCAAGTGTATTCATATGGTGCTGTTGTTGTTAAAGACCTAAGAACATGGGCTACATTCAAGTTTAATGGGCAACGCTTGAAGCATTATCGTGGTGCTCCTATAGAGCGTGACAAAGCGTTAGCCTTCGTGATGTTTTAATTTTTTTTTCGTTAACAAGTAGTTTTTTCTGTTTTATTTCCCAATGTTATTTTTATTTTTATTGTCTTTATTTTTAATACAATTTCATTTTTTTTATGAACAGGAGCAGAATAAAAGAAGCAGGATTTGTTAGTGTGTACTGAGCAGCAGTTTGTTGCAGCATTACAGAGAAACATTATGTCATGACAAACTGAATGATGAGGTGTTAATAAAAGAGTTGACCGATTAGAAAATTCCAAAGGAAAGTTTTTTAGGTAGTTGCATTTAGTGAATATTGGGAAACCTAAAGTATGAAGCCCACAATGTAAGGCTTGGTTATTTCATTTTTCCCCCAAAAAGTCTTCCATTTTTAACGTTTCTTCCACGTCATAACCCTTCTTCCTCCCATTCCCTAAAAATGTCATCATTATCCTTTTTTATTTTCTTCAAACTATTCATGTTTCCCACTTTTCACAAAGTACACATTTTTACGATTTTCTCGTCTTCAACCTCCCATCTATTTGTTGGGTACTCCATTATTTTTCTTTTTTATTTCCCTAACTTTCTCTTCATGGCTCATGTAAAGAGTACTTCTAAAACAACAGAATCTTCACGCGTTGGTGCCCCGCAACCAAAGATATTCTTCAATGCTACTACTTCTACAAGGTATTCAACTAATATTTTAAAGCGGTCATTTTGCTTTGAACATGGATTTTTATTGAAGGATGAACCACAAATGGGGTACAATGAATCGGTATCATCAATTGTAGAAAAGCACAACTGGAGCAGATTTTGTCTACACCCAAGGGATTTTGTGGGTAAAGTGGTAAGAGAGTTTTACGCTAATGTAAATTCCCCAGATTCTCCCTTCATTTATGTGAGGGGTAAATCTGTGCCATTCAACAAAGACCATATTAATGCCTAATTCGGCATCGAGGAGGTTAGAGATGAGCATTATGAATTTGCTGAGAATATTACATCAGAGGGGTTGGCAAAAGTATTGGAAGATTTATGTGTTGAAGGAACGCAATGGGTTATTTCAAGCCAAGAGTGTTACACGGTTGAAAGAGCTGCATTAAAACCAATTGGCAAGGTGTGGTACCACTTTTTAAGGAGTTGTCTTATAATGTTTGTGCATAACATGACTGTTTTGAAAGAAAGAATGTTGTTGTTACATTCTATTTACAAGGAAGACAGATAAATGTAGAGAAGATTATCTTCCAATAGGTCCATAGGTGTGCTGATAAGAATGTCAGGAGTTTGAATTTTCCTTCCCTTATTTCTGCCTTATGTAAGACGAAAATGTGCCTTTAGTTGATGTTGAGGACATAACCCCCAATAAGGGTGGGATAACGCGAGCAATTTTTTCCAAGCTACGAGGAACTGAGTTTGCCATAACATCCCAGCACAATCAAGCTTTCCCTACCACACGTGTTCCCATAGCAACATCTTCTACCTCTCATGACCAAAAAATCTTGACTTCTCTAAAGTAGTTAGAACATAGGTTGTCTTTGATTGAGATATAGTAGTACCAGATGATGGAATAGTTGGAACAAAGCAACGAATGCCAGGCTCGGTACTGGTCGTATGTGAAAGATAGGGATTTGGATTTAAGATCGCTCCAAAAAGATTTTTCGAAACCCATGCCAGAATTTCCTACTTTCTCAGCTGTTTTACTCTCGTCTAATGAGTGCGGAGAAGAGCTAGTTCCATCCGCTGCCAGAACTGACTTCATGACTAAAGGAGCCACTGTAGATAAAGGAAAATTTGTTGAAGAGGAGTTAGAAAAGTCATCCTCTGCCGTACTAAAGAAGGATGTAGAAGAAGGAAAGGAACAAACAAATGTCCCTGCCACTGCACCAGCTACTGCCACTAAAAAAGGTAAAACTCCTGTACCGACATCTTTACCTACCTCCATGACTGCACAGGATCAAGCAATCAATCAACTGATCGATGAACTAACGGATACCGACAAAGAAGGTGAGGGCGTTGACCTACGGAAAAGGAAGATGCGATGCAAAAATCAGTGCTCACAAGTCCATAAAAAAGAATTGAATGAAGTGCCAATGTTCCAGTCCAAGAAAGTTAAGTTTTTTTTTGTTTTTCTTTCATGCATTGCATATTTTTGTTTATTGTTTGTGTGCATATTCATACTCGTTATATACTGTTCATGATTTTACATGCATTGAGGACAATGCATCCCTTAGGTTTGGGGGTGTATTGTGTGCATCTTGGTTGCATTTTGTATTTGGTATGTTCATTTTGGTATATAGGATATTTTTCCATGGCATAATAACTATGAAATACTGTTTTGTCTATAAGAAGTACATTTTTTCTTTATGATGTTCGATGATGAGCTTAAAATTTTTTTTCGATATACCTAGAATAGGTAACAATGAATTGAGTGAAGTTAGCTAGGCTAAGTTGCTTGGAAATTGATTTTTAAAAATGGGATGTCCTATACTCTATTTTATTGGGGGGGTTTGCAATATAGTAAGTATCTTTTAATACCCTTAGGGATTTTTGAAACCAAACACTAGTTAAATTGCTACGACATTTTGTTTCAATAAGTATGCATTCCAATGCTTAGAGTTGCTAAGTAGGTCAGCATCACTTTGTTTCCTCCATCGTGCTGTTGATTAAAAAGGAGGGTCTAAGTAAGATTGTGTGACATAATTTTAGGGGCATTCCGTTGTAGCAAAGGACTCAGTAGCTAAGAAGGTAGTTGTGTGCTCCATCTATCTTTTTAGTTAAAAGCCTTAGCTTCATGAGTGACTTTTGGTTTAAATTGTGACATGATGAGGTATTCAAAAATTTGATGTATGCTCCATCGTGATTTTCAAGTCAAAAACAATTTTGTGACATGAATAAATCCCTTAATATGGTTTCCATTAAAAAAAAGAAAAGGAAAAAAAAAGAAGAAAGAAAAGAAAAGAAAAAAGAAGAATAAATATATGGAAATGTGAATAATATATTTTGATATGGGAGTAAAGCAAGTGGCCTCTAATGAATGAACTAAGTTAATAAAAAGATATTTCCTATAGGACGAAAGAAATAATGCATGGGTACTGAGGAAATTTTGTTTTCAGGGAGAAATTTTTGCACTGCCTTTGCTAAACAAACCTGACATTCGAATCAGTTTTAGGAAAAAGGAATATTGCTGAGAATAGAGGTATAAATTGTTTTTCGAATAGCTAGGCAGTACAAGAAGGTTTTCTTTGCCAAGGCAAAATAGGTCCATTCATGCATTTAGGTGTATTTTGCTTTAGGACAAGCAATAACTCAAGTTTGGGGGTGTGATAACTCTTGAAAAGGGTTATATTTCATGCCTCTAGACCTACCTAATTGCTTGTACTTAAGTACATTATGTTGCATTTTAGGACATTTTACTTAGTATTTTTAATATTGCATTAGGACTTGGATTGTGTTGGAATTAGGTTCTTTTAATCACTTGTTGAGGAGTTTTTTGTGTGTTGGTGTGGTAGGAATAAGTTTTGGAACAAGGAAATAAAGGAGTGAAGTCAGGGCAAAGTGCAGATAGTTTGCCAGCACAGATGTCATGGCAATGCCGGGAAGACCAAGTCAACATTTTTTGCGCAACAGTCCCAACTCAAATTCAAACTTGTACCAGATAAATCCCCCTAAAAGAAGAAAAGATATTCACGAGTTGTTAGCCGACCCTAGCCTAATCTATCTATAAAATTCGATGAAGGGGACCTTAAAAATGGCGAACAAAAAAAAGTACGAGAGATCTTTAGGCGTGAAAAAGGGTTCGAATGCACAAAAGAAAGGAAGTCGAAGGCAGTCCTTCTTAGCCATCACAGGACGCTATGCTGCCGAAGTGTGGACTGGGCAAGCGAAAGATGTTTCCCGAAGTTCTTCCGTTATTTCCATTAGTGTTCCATCAAAAGATTGAATTAAAGTAGTTGAACACAATGTCGAATTAATATTTTGGTTTGGAATTGTATTTATCAACCCATGAGCTAAATCTCATAGGGTTGGGATTACTTTTGATGAAACCGTAAATTGTTTTTATGGATGCAATATATCTCTAATTTACTTTACTATTTCATTTTATTGTTCTTATTTCTTAATTAAAATGCAAATGATTTCTAGACATAGAAGACAATTCGCATACTTATAAATTGATTCTAATTCTGAAAGGGTTGGATTGGTTGGATTAAAATTAAATGAAATGATCAAGTATTCGATAGACACTTGTAGTCAACTCTAGACATAGAGTCATGATCATACAGAAGGAACCCATGGAAGATACCTAAAAGCCTATAGACACGGGCAAGTTAACTTAAGGTTTTGCTTTCATGAGAGGCTCTATGGAGTAAAGTAGATACGATTTCACCAAAGCATTATTGGCAATAAGGGTCAATTATGGGTAATCTCAACCTTTCGAATCAACATCACTCTATCCTTGTTATTTGTCGTAGTAACTTTACTACAACATATTTAGTTGTTTATTTATTTGTTTACATTCTATTCGGATAATCACTCTCGTTATTGTCATTACATTTCTGCTCTCACCTCTCACTTTTTCCATAGCATTTCTAATTATTCATCAATTTCATCTATCACATACATCATCATTCCTTTGAATTTTCACTGCAGACTTATCTTAGTTTACCATAGCATATTAATCGTCAATCTTGCCATAACATTAACCATTTTACAATAACTTGACCAATTTTGTGCCTCAATCTGGACCTCGTGGGAACGATACTCACTCATCACTTTATTACTTGAACCGACGTGTATACTTGCACAAAATTGCACATCATTTTACATGAGACACAAACTCAACTTCATGTTCCGATGCTAAACCAGGGAACTCTTCAAGAAACACGTTAGGAAAATCCTTAACATTGTGAATATCCTAAACTCTCAACTCCTTACTAATCAGATTCATCACATAGGCTAAGTAAGCTTCACAACCTTTTCTCATTATCTTCTCAGCCTTCATAGCTGAAACGACATTAGACATAAATCCCAGTCTTTCACCAACAACAACTTCCAACCCATCACTATTCCTTAAAGTAATTCGTTTGTCTCAAATTCTACCTTAGCCTTATGCTCAGTCAACTAATCCATACCAAGAATAACATCAAACCCATAGAAAGAAAATTCCATAAGATTAACAGGGAAAATGTGCCCTTGAATTTTAATGGGGCATCTACGATAAACTTTATTCACTATCACACTATATCCAAAGGAACTAATTATAGTCATACCCAAATCAATAGTCTCTACAGCAATCCCTAACTTACAAGCCAATTCACTCAAAATATACGAATGTGTAGAACCAGAATCAACCAAAGAAAATAATGAAGTAGACTACAAAGTAAAAGTACCTGCGATAACATTAGCTGGATCTTGATCCTCTGATTCTTTAACAGAATAAACCCGAGCTGGGCCTCCAAACTTAACCTATAAAGCAACAATATGAGCAACAATTCACTGCCCAACCGATCTCCCACTACCTCTACCATGACCATGGCCTCTAGTAGGTGCAGAAACAGGTGCCGAACTTTGAGTCTGTGAAACCTCAACTCTATTTGGGCAATACCTTAGAAAATGTTCCTTCGAAACACACTTAAAACAAAAAACTATCAACTTACGACACTCACCAGAATGCCTACGCTTACAATGTGCACAAAACGGCCATCCAAAACCACTCATTAACCACTAGTTCTAACCACAACACTACTTTGCTGACTAGACTGACTCGGTCGAGACCCATGTCTCGCAACCATACCAGAAATCTGACTATCACGCCCTTTTTTAGGTGGTCAACCTAATGCACCATCAGAAAACCTCTTAACAGATTTAGTAACCACAGGACGAGGCATCTCAACTACAATTTCCTCCCTTATTTTAGCTCTCTTGACTAACTCATCAAACATCTCCAGTTTCTAAGCTACAAAGTAAACCTGAATCTCATGATTAAGCCCAAATTGGAACCTCTTACAACGGTCCCTATGAGAAAGAACCATCTCAGGAGTATACTGATTAAGTCTCACAAACTCTTCCTCATAGTTAGCCATGAACAAATCACCCTGAACCAAATCCAAGAACTCACGTTTACGGCCTCCATATACTGCTTGCCCATGAACTTCCTCTTAAACACCTCAAAAAAATAACCCTAAGTCAAACGATCAGTGGTAGTACCTCTCTTAACCGTATTCCACCAACGATGAGCCTCACCGTCGAGTAGGGACACAGTACAACCAAACTTCTCCTCGTTAAAATAGGACATCTGCTCACGGATCCTTTCAAGTCCTTCTAATTAGTACTTAGCAACAGTCGGATTAGTACCTTTTACCCAGAAAACTCTTTACCACCCAACGCCTACAAACATTCAAGCGGAAACCCTCGATTAACAAATGAAGGATTGGCAGGTGTAGGAGTAGAATTAGCACTAGCAATCACTGAAACACTTTAATCATTTCTTTCATTAGAGCGCCAACACCCTCATCAGGTATGTTCACTCTACATGGCGGCACAGGAAGTGCAGAGGATGTACCATCTTCTTGAGCACTAGCTCTCACATTAACATGTCTATAAGGCATATCTAATAATCTAACATACAGACAAACAAACAAAATGTGTGAGTGGCGGGGAAATGATCCAAGTCACAATCTTGCAAGCAAACTTTAGAATTAAAGGCAACGTGTTCCTGTTCCTACTCTACATACAATTCAATTAGAGACACTTCAACAATTTTAAGAATTCAGAACAATTTAAACACTTGGGTTTCTAAATCCATGGGTTACGAAAGCCCAATCAACACATCAAAAATCACCTAGGTTTGAGTATTAGTGAACCTTGACTCTGATACCACCAAATGTAATACCCTATACTTGACCCGATCGCCGAGCCCGAATATTAGGATGTCACACCCTCTCACATGATACACAGTACAAATGAGTTTATTATTAAAGAAACATCTTTCATTTTAGCATTTACACGAGTTTTAAGTCAAATATGCTCTTAATTATCATTAAGACTTACTACACACACTTTAATTAATGATATAATAACAGTTGTACATATATGAGGGTCACTTAGCAAAATTTCAAAACTGACTACGTAGGTATTGATACTGGAACATGGGTATCGATATTTTCCTTACACGATATCGATACCGATTGAAAAATTGATACCAAAATAGTATTTTGTTTCTAGCCTAAAAATAAAACACTAAAAGTTATCGGTACCTTTCAATATGTATCAGTAATTTTACCC
>JABEZY010257950.1:0-10773 GCA_013467495.1 Gossypium gossypioides | reverse complement strand
ATCCACCAGACCAGCAGGCCCATTCTGTTAATTATTTGCCAACTTTTACTTAAAAGCCTACTGACCAAAAATAGGGCTTATTCATAAAAAATACCAAAATTTGCCCAAGTCCTGGCTTGAACTTGGAACCTCCCAAACACACCCAGAACACATAACCACAAAGCAGACAGATATTTCGTGTTACACATTTACAATACCCAAAAACAAAATTTTGGGGCGTTACATGAATTTTTGGCAAGATGTTCACTAACTTCAAACTAAGTTTAAATCTTCACATGCCATTTGATTTACCAAGCAAAAATAAACCATTTGGTACCAAAAATGCCATTCTAAAATAGCATTAAATGACCATATAAGTCATACATACTAAAATACCAATTCACCACAAATTCATCATATCACAAGTGATTGCTTCCATATCACTTTATCAAGTCAAAAGATACATATATACAACCTAGAAAACAAAGTGTCCAAACACATAACTTAGTAGTTCATTATTATACCAAAATTAACTAGACACATATACATACATACTTATAGCCATACATATATGCCACAATCCCAAAAGAGTTCAAAAGCTACTAACGATGGTGGATAGTGTAAGCCGAAGTTTCGATCCGTCCAAGTCAGCAAAAGTAATCTGCAAAACGACACACAAACACGCATAAACTTATAAAGCTTAGTAAGTACATAGAAATTAATTTAACTTAACATTAAATGAATGAACTCTTATTTTACTTAATTAATGTTACTGAAATGTAACCACGGCATGAAAGTGCTATCAGGGGTATCGAAGTACAACAGAGGCACGTGAGTGCAATCAAGGGTACCGAAGTACAATAAGGGCACGTAAGTGCAATCAAGGGTACCGAAGTACAATAGGGGCACGTGAGTGCGATCAAGGGTACCGAAATACAACAGGGGCACGTAAGTACGATCAGGGGTACCGAAGTACAAGAGGGGTAGGTAAGTGCAATCAAGGGTACCGAAGTACAACAAGGGCATGTAAATGGGATCAGGGGTACTGAAGTAATCTCACACGTGGAAGACATTATGAATCCTTTCTAATTCTGACGGTAAAGCTAATCGATACGCAACAGGTCCTATTCTTTCAGTAATCTCATACGGCCCGATAAATCGCGGACTTAGCTTTCCTTTACGACCAAACCGAAGAACTTTGGGCAATACTTTCAAGAATACTGTGTCACCGACTTGAAATTCTATGCCTTTACATTTAAGTTCCGCATATAATTTCTGACGATCTGAAGCTGCTTTCAAACTATATCGGATCATTTTTAATTTTTCTTCAGTCTCACGAATTAAATCAACCTCGTGTATCTTTTTCTCACTGAGCTCAATTCAGTATAATGATGTTCGGCACTTACGACCATACAAAGCTTCATACGGTGTCACTTTTATACTCAATTGAAAATAGTTATTGTACGAGAATTCAACCAACGATAAATATTTCTCCCAGTTGCCTTCAAATTCTAATACACAACAACGAATCATATCCTCGAGAATCTATATTACTGGGTCAGACTGACCATCAGTTTGAGGATAAATTGCAGTGCTAAAATGCAACCGCGTCCCTAGAGCTTCCTGTAACGTTCTTCAGAATTACGATGTAAACTGCGG
The DNA here is from genome assembly GCA_013467495.1 of Gossypium gossypioides. NCBI lineage: Eukaryota > Viridiplantae > Streptophyta > Magnoliopsida > Malvales > Malvaceae > Gossypium > Gossypium gossypioides. The sequence continues at coordinate 9,135 of JABEZY010257950.1, read as the reverse complement.
ATCTCTACCGAAAATAATAGAAACTGGCACCCCGTGCAATCTCACAACCTCAACAATGTATAACCCAGCTAGTCTCTCAAGGGTGTAATCTGTACGTACAGGAATAAAATGTACTGACTTCATCAAACGATCAACAACAACCCAAATGGAATATTTTTTCTTGGAGATAGGGGTAAACCCGATACAAAGTCTATAGTAACTTGCTCCCATTTCCATTCCAGTATTACCACTAACTACAATAAACCAGAAGGCACCTAATGTTCAACTTTAACTTACTGATATATTAAATATCTCGATACGAAATCTAAAATCTCTCACTTCATTCTCGGCCACCAATACATTTGTTTCAAATTATTGTACATTTTAGTGTTTCCAGAATGAACGAACAATCTACCACAATGAGCTTCATACAAAATCTTCCGAATTAACTCTAAATCTCTTGGTACACAAACTCTGCCTCTAAAAAATAAGCAATCATCGGACCCTATCTAAAAATCAGAATTGAGAGTTGACTCACACGATTTTCGTTTAGCTACCAAAACATCATCGCATTTCTGAGCCTCACAAATCTGTTGTAAGAACAACGGTTTAGCTTTTAACTCAGCTAAATTCGAAACATCAACAGACAATGACAACTTGTATTGAATGCTCGCAAAGCAAATAGAGATTTTCTACTCAGAGCATCAGCCACTACATTTGCTTTTCCAAGATGATAATCAATAATCAAATTGTATTCTTTCAATAGCTCGAGTCATCTGAGCTGTCTCAAATTCAAATCTTTTTGCGATATTAGATACTTCAAACTCTTATGATCAGTAAATATATGACACTTTTTGCCGAACAAATGGTGTCGCCAAATTTTCAACGCAAACACAATAGTTGCCAACTCAAAGTCATGTGTAGGATAATTCTTTTCGTGTGATTTTAATTGTCGGGAAGCATAAGCTATTACTTTGCCTTCCTTCATCAAAACATGGCCTAAGCCATTTAAAGATGCATCACTCAAAATCACAAATTCTTTACCCGATTCAACTTGAACTAGAACGGGTGCTTCGGTCAATAGTGCTTTCAACTGGTCAAAACTTTGCTGACACTTCTCAAACCATTCGTATTTCACATCTTTCTATAATAGTCGTGTCATCGGTGTAGCTATCATCGAGAATCCTTTGACGAATATTCTGTAATATCCAGCTAGTCCTAGAAAACTCTCAGATATATTTCTCGGAGGCTTCCAAACATCAATAGCTGAAATTTTACTCGAATCTACTTTGATGCCATCTGCTGACACAACATGTCCTAGAAAACAAACTTCTCGAAGCCAAAAATCACATTTGCTAAACTTAACGAATAATTATTTTTCGCGTAAAGTTTGTAAAACAATTCGCAGATGTTCAGCATGCTCGGATTCATCCCGTGAATAAAACCAAAATATCATCAATGAAAAGTACAACAAATCAATCTAGATACGGTCTAAAAATTCTGTTCATCAGATCCATAAATACTGCAGGCGCATTGGTTAAACCAAACAGCTTCACTAAAAATTCATAATGTCCGTACCTGGTTCTGAACATAGTTTTCGGCACATCTGAATCTTTCACTAGCAACTGATAGTAGCTAGAATGAAGATCAATCTTTGAAAATACTGTTGCACCTTTCAACTGGTCAAATAGATCATCAACACACGGTAATAGATATTTGTTCTTTATCGTTACTTTGTTTATTTGTCGATAATCGATACATAACCGCATAGATTCATCTTTCTTCCTGACGAATAAAACAGGAGCACCCTAAGAAGAAAAGCTAGGTCGAGCAAAGCCTCTATCATCAACTCTTGCAGCTGTGCTTTCAACTCTTTCAATTTTATATGGTACTATGGATATCGGGGATGTTCTCGACATTAATTCAATTCCAAAATCAACCTCCCAAGTTGGAGGTAGCCCAGACAACTCTTCTGGAAATTCATCTGAGAATTCACATACCACCGGAACCGATGCTAGTTTCATTTTTGAAATTTTACAATCAACTATATAAGCAAGATATGCTTCACAACCATTTTTAACATATTTCCACGCCATCATAACAGAGATTAAACTAGATATACCATCCAATCTGTCTGATTCAATTCGGACCCGCCTACCATCCTAACATTTTAGCACGATATATTTTCTTCTACAATTCACAATAGCATTATGTTGTGTTAACCAGTCCATTCTAAGAATCACATCGAATTCATCAAAAGATAATAGCACCAAACTAGCGAGAAAGTCGTAACCCCTAATTTTCAATGGGCAAGACCTACATAACTGATTAACTAGAACATACTGACCCAAAGGATTTGTAACTTTAACAGTATATTCAATGAATTCAATAGGTATTTTATTTTTGTCTACTAATGTAGTACATATGTACGAATGAGTTGATCTAGGATCAATCAATGCATATACATTAATATCAAAGAGAGAAAAAGTACCCGTAATAACACCTGGAGCTGTAACTTCTTCTCAAGCCCGAATTACATACGCTCGAGCCGATGTTCTTACTTCTGACTGTTCATTCATCTCGTTATTCTTTCCTCTATCGAGAGTAGTATTTCTAGCATTTCCAGATTTTCTACCCCTATGAAAGGTTGCTTCGAGTTTATTTGATTGATTCCCAAAATCACTTTGCTTTTTGGGAAAATTACGGAGAATATGGTCGGTAGCTCCACAACGGAAGCAAGCTCCCAATTTTGATCAGCACTCACCAAAATGTCCTTTATTACAATCATCACACATTAGGATGGTTCTCTCCACATTTCTTACACTTCCAACACTCACCGCTGGAGCATTGACTGTCTGGAAATTACTTTGTCCAGGTTTCTCTCAGTTAACAAATTTTGAAGGAGCAGCTGACTGACTTGTGTCATTTTTAAATTTCTTTGAGGGAGACGACTGAGCAGGCTTGAACGACCCTCTTTTATTATAGTGTATGAATCTTGAATTTGATTGTTGTTTACTTTTTACAAATCTCTTCAACCTTCTATGCTCACTCAGATAGTTCTACAAATTCTCGTAACTTTGGTGCTACTACAGCCAACTGGATCTCATCGTTCAACCTACCTTCAAATCTGATACACATTTCCTTCTCATTCGATACGAACATACTTGCTTAATTGCACAAATTCTCATTCATATTCAGCTACAGTCCGATTTTCTTGCTTTAATTTGAGAAATTCTTTCTTTTTCTGATCGATAAAAAATCGGCTTACATACCTTTTCTTGAATTCAGTATGGAAAAAATCCCAATTAATTCGATCATTCGATACCATCGTACTCAAAGTATCCCACCACAAATATGCCTCGACTTTCAACAAAGAAACTACGTATCTCAAACAATCTTTAGGGGTGGACAATAATTCTACAAAAACTCTTTTTATATTTAATAGCCAGTACTCGGCTTTTGACAGATCATCATCTACCATACCTCTAAACTCTTCCGCTCTATATTTCCAAACCTTATCTACAGATACCCGAGTAACCAACACCGGTACAGGGGTGGTAGTATTCAGGGGTGCCAAAAAATGCACAATAGGGGGTGGAGGAGGCAGAGTAGCCATATTTGCTTGTTTAAACTCATTGAACCATTGGTTCATCATTCCCATAAACATTTGTTTCATTTAATCACCAACCGATTCGAGAATAGGAGAAGTGTTACTTGCCTCTAGATTCGAAGCTTGAACATTACTTTCAGCTTCGTTAACTATAGCCTGATTAGATTCTGTTAACATCTTGAATCTATAAGAAACAACTTGTTAGAACGAATCAAACGCATCACACTATCACAGGGTATACGTGGCATGTATATACTAATTCCTATTTCGCTATGTTAGTCTTAGAATCGACTAAACTGTAGCTTTGATACCAATAAATGTAACACCCTTAACCCATATTCGTCGCCAAAATAAGGTTACGGAGGATTAACAGAGTTTTCAAATCAAACGAGCATAAATTTTAAACTTTTCAAATCATATCAATAAACACTTTAAAACCAATTCAAAACATGCCTATTGTCCCTTAAATAAGCCATTGAGGCCCTAAATACGTGTTAGAAACAAGTCGGGACTACATCAGAAACTCAAAGAATTTTTCAGAAAACATTGAAAATTTTCAACACTGCAAGGGTCACATAGCTGTGTGACCAGGACGTGTGACTCACACGGCCAAGAGACACGCCCGTGTCTCAGGCCATACAGGCATTCGAAGTAGGGACACACGACTGTGTCCAAACCTGTGTTCCTGCCTGTGTAACTCACTAACTTGGGTCACACGGCCAAGCCACACGCCCGTGTGCCAGGCGATGTACCCTTCGAAGTAACCTCAAACGCCCATTTACCAGGCCGTGTTCTAGGTCGTGTAACAGCCTGACTTGTAACCCTTTGAAAGTTACAAGGGACACACGGTCGTGTTGCCTGACTGTGTGTCATACACGACTGAGACACACGCTCGTGTGTCTACCCGTGTGGACAAAAATAGGTCATTTTACAAGCCATTTTTCTCACCCAAACTAGTATGTACCTATAAGCACATTTGTACCAATTTTCAAGCCATCATAAGACACCAAATTCATGCATAATCAAACTAACCAAGCATGATATAGACACATCCAATCAATATGCCCATAGGCACCTCAATCACAATATCATTACATATACAATTAAATACTTGAATTTTTGCCAAAATGTTCACTAACTTCAAACTAAGTTTAAATCTTCACATGCCAGTTGATTTACCAAGCAAAAACAAACCATTTGGTACCAAAAACGCCATTCTAAACTAGCACCAAATGACTATATAAGTCATACATACTAAAATACCAATTCACCACAAATTCATCATATCATAAGTGATTGTATCCATATCATTTTATCAAGTCAAAAGATACATATATACAACCTAGAAAATAAAGTGTCCAAACACATAACTTAGTAGTTCATTATTATATCAAAATTATCTAGAGACATATACATATATACTTATAGCCATATATACATGCCACAATCCCAAAAAGAGTTCAAAAGCTACTAACGATGATGGATAAAATCACATAACATAGTGGAAATTGGATAAAAATTACTATGGATTTTGTATCAAGACTTCCTCTTAGTCTTTCAAAGAAGAATTCAGTTTAAGTTATAGTGGACCGACTCACTAAATCAACTCATTTTCTATTAGTACACATCATTTATTCATTGGAAAGGTTAGTTGAGCTTTATGTCTCTTAGATAGTATGCATTCATGGAATTCTATCTTTCATAGTCTCAAACAGAGATCCAAGATTTACATCAAGATTTTGGAAACAAATGTAAGGATCATTAGGAACCAAGTTGTAATTTAGTACTATCTTTCATCCTCAGATAGATGGACAATCTGAAAGAGTCATTCAAGTTCATCTGAAAGCTACCCAAGATTGCCAGAAAGCTTATGCTAATCTGAAGAGGAAAGAGATTTCATTTAAAGTTGGTGACAAAGTGCTTTTAAAAGTTTCTCATTGGAAGAAAATTATAAGGTTTGGTCAAAAAGAGAAGTTAAGCCCACGTTTTGTAAAAACATATGAGATTTTAGAACAAGTTGGACCAGTGGTATCCAATTTGTGTTACCTCCAAAGTTATTAAAGATTCGTAATGTGTTCCATGTGTCTATGCTGAGAAGGTATCGATCAAATCTAGAACATGTTACGCAGATCTAAGACTTAGAAGTAGAATCAAATCTGTCATATGAAGAAGAGTCTATTCGTATCTTGGCAATAAAAGTGAAAGAGCTAAGGAATAAAAGGACTCTATTGGTGAAAGTGTTATAGACGAATCATAATACAAAATAAGCTACTTGGGAAAGAGAAAGTTTAATGAAAGAGCAGTATCCTTAGCTTTTCATAGGTATGAATTTCGAGGACGAAATTTTCTAAATAGGGGTGAATTGTAACAACCCACCCGATGGAGTCTTTGTATTCGGCTACTATTTGGCGAATAGATGGTAAATTAAAGATAGATTTGAGTAAGTAAAGTATTTTTCCTAGCTAAGTAGAGTATTCTGAGTGATTCGCCATTTGGCAAACTCCTAGTTTTGGTGAGCTCTAGGGTTGGCAAACTCCTCTGTTAGGTATCCGTCCACCCCAGATGCTTTGGACGAACTCGTTAAGTTTGCAGTCGTTTAAATTTGTTTGTTATTTTAGTGCATGATGATTTGGTTAGTCATGCTAAGACTTAGTTAGAATTGAATTAGACTACTGTAGATGATAAGACCAAAAACTTTTAAGTGCACTTAATCACGGGAATCAAGAGTCATAGTGGAAGTATCTAATTTTTCCACTAATCCTTGTCTCCGTTGCTTAAGAATATAATGATAGTAGTGGTGCTTTTGAATCACCTTTACGTCTTTTTCTTCTCTCTTGACGTTCTCTGAAAAATCTCTGAAAAACCTATGTTTAGAATAACTTCATCTAAAAGAAAGTTCGCAGTGTTTAGCTATCACCTACGTTAGTACAAGTTTATTGGTAATTGCTGATGAACCCTTAGGTTACTATTGAAGTCATTTATGTGTTTATCGTACTACATGCATAAACGTTAGAATTGTTTGTGAGGAAAGAGTAAACTCTAAATTATATAGATTTTTTTTAGTTGTTTATATCACCTTTTTACTTAGAATTTCTATTAATCTCGGGTATTTTATATCTAATTGGGTTATTTTCATTCATATTAAGACATTAGACATAAATTAAGTGAAGTTTGCAATTTTATAGAAATAAGTATTAATTTTGCATAATTTTATTATTTTATGTTGGACGTTAATTTTTACTTAAAATGTTGCAGCTGGACCATTGAATTAATAAAGCATGGGAGCTGAACATATCACACATGAGCATAAGTTAAATTGTACATCATGTGGACGGAAAGCTCATTAAATTGGACCTAAGAATTCCATGCAACCCAACTTGGAAGATGGTTGTTTAAAATGATTAAGTCTGCTATGAATTGGGTGTCAAAAATCGTCCAACAAAGGGGAGAATGGCCCAAATTCAGCAAAGGCATATGAGCAGCCCAAAATAAGCTTTTGGAATATTTATTTGGAGGTCCTTGCACTAGGGAAAGAATCAGAAATCAACTCCCAATTAATACCCAAGTAACCGTCCAATCCCTTACATGGTTTATGCATGAAATCAAGCATGAATCAAGCAACCATCAACTTCATTTTCCACATTTCAAGGCCGGCCAAGCAAAGGAGAGAACTAAGGGATCCTTCAAGCTATTTTTAGCAAACTTCTATGTCATTCCTCTACTATAAATACTAATCCTCACTTCCCATTTCAATCATCCCTCATCACTCACTAATCTAGTAACACACATTCCTCTCATCTTTCTTCCATTCTTTCCAAGCATAAGCCTTCCCACTTCCCTTTGTCCTTTTAGCTAGCATTTTCCCTTGAGGAAAACCTCTCTAGGACGGCCACCTTGAGGAGCATTTTGCAATCACAAGAATCGGAGGAAGCCACCACGATCGGTCTTCAAGGAACTGTCGAATCATCAATAGTTTCTTCTTCCTTAATCTTATTTTTTCATTCAACATGTTTGCAATTTGTTTTGATGATTTTCCATTAACAGTGATAGCTTAATTTTGTTTGGTTAGAATGATTACATTAATTTGATAAAATTCATTTGATTCATGTTTATGATGTTCTGTGTCTCAATCTTTCATTCTTTCAATTAAAATCATGTATGTATTTCATTCATTAAAATGTGATTGAATGCATTAGAATTAGTTGATCAATCCTGACTAGATGGCGATTAATGGACACAATAATTGAAAGGTGCATTCTTAATTTAGAACGGACACAATAATTGAAAGGTGCATTCTTAATTTAGATCCTGATTCGATTAAATTAAAGGTTCGTAATAACTCGGGAGAGTTCTATTACCTTACATAACTTTTAGATTTGTGTAATTAAATTGTTTCAAACCTGATCCGTCCCTGATACTTCACATAAATTCTAAGAAACCCTTAGTTAAATATGGTCATGATAATATGCATGTTTTTCTAAGTAAAAAATTTCAAAAGAACTTATATTAGGTTTCAAGTTAATGAAAGATCGAGTTGCCATGGAATATTTTCTAGAACATTGTTAAACATGATGAAAGATGAATTGAGTTAAATGTTGTAATTATTCTAGCTTATTCATGTTATTGTTGTTAAACTTGTGAATTTGCTGCTAAACCATCTCATTTCATTCATTGCATTTAGATTAATTCATTTGCATTTAGTTAATATTAATTTCATCCATCACACTAAAATTTTTGTGTTTTCTTACCAATTTGTAATCTTTAATTTTGCAATTATTTGATTAACAAATGCAATCCCTGTGGAGACGATAACTCTTATACTTACTTTTTACTTAATAACGACTGTGTATACTTTCACAAACATATGCTTTACAAGTTTTTAACACCATTGCCCGGGACTGCTGCCTTAATCAGTTTTTGTGAAATTATTCTTTGCTATTTAATTGAATTTATTTTTATCTTTATTAATTTTTTGGTGATTTTCTTTTATTTTCTTGTAATTTGATTGAATTTTCTTTTCCCTGAAAACAGTTGGCATCAGCCGTGGCTCTACTTCTGGCACTGCTCAAACATTCTTACAATTATCGATTGTAGATTCCAATAACTACTTTCGAAATTCACACATAGAAGAAAAATGGCTGATGCCCTTTTTTATTGTGGGTTAAATCTCTGGCTAGATTAATGAAGATTTAGAGTTTTTTATTGTTAAACATAATTATATGTTTAAACCTTACTTTTGGTCCTTTTTAATAATTAAACCTTTTAGACATGATACTTGAGATAAATTATATTTTTAGCATTAAGAAAAATTTAACTTTTAATGTTTAAATTTTTTGTCAATTTGACCTTTATTTTTAACTAAATTTAACCATTAACTTTTTAAAAAGAGTCAAATAATTTTTTTACATAAATGCTGACTAAAAGATTAATCTTTTTAACGATGTTGCGTGGCAACCTGCGTGGTAGTCCATGTGTACTTTATGATTACGTGACACTATTTATCTTATATGTCACTCCAACAAATAATTGAAATTTTATAGAAAATA
>JABEZY010257873.1:0-11599 GCA_013467495.1 Gossypium gossypioides | reverse complement strand
GAGACCACAAAAAAAAGGGTGCCTTTTTGTCCCTGTTTCCCAGGGAATCTGGATCCGAGGTCGAAATCCCTAGATCCGGTCAAAGTTCAACAATAACAAAGAAGGGCCTTTTGATTTCTAGTCGTCCCTGATGAGGCTTTAGGCGAACCCCCAAGGGTTCAACAGCCTTCTAGGCCGGAGGAGACTCCGGCGACGGCGATCAAGGTAAGAACCTTTCGTATTATATATATATAATATTCAAAAAAAATGCAAAAGAGAAAGATACCTTCGTTAAAAAACTATTGTGGTTTCTTTTTTTTATATATTTCTTTTTTATTTTCTCTGTAAACAAATACATGATAGTCATGGCTTTTATAGCCGAATAGTACATTAGACTATTTTTTTATATTTTCTTTTCAACTGTTTTTTGCGTGTGGTGTTTTTGTCCTTGTGTTTTTTTTCTTTTTTTGCAGGCGTTCATGGTCAACGGCAACGACGGGAAGCACTCATTTGTTATTTTGGTGAAAGAGGCAGATGAGGCGTAAGACCTCAGGCGACGAACTTGCTGACAAGGCGGGGTCGGAGGCACGGGTAACCCTAGGGTTTTTGGCTTTCTGAAAAAAGTTTAAGTTATGGGCTTATTGGGCTTTGGGTTATTGGGTATTAGGTTTTTTTTTGTATTTGGGCCATTATTTTGGGCTAGTAATTTACTTGTTTATTTGTTTGTAATTTGGGCCGGGCAAAATTGGGCTGTTATAACTGCCCCTCTTTGCTTGTTGTCGTGTAACGAGAATGGAACAAAGACTTTAAGAAGGGCCAATTTTGTCTGGTCTTGTCGAATCTTGTCTTCTTTGGTGTTTCTCTTTTTCAAGTAGCCTCATTCTAACCCATTGCAACTTCAGGGGTATAGGAATTGTAGTTTCAATCTACTCCGCTACAACTTCAAAGAGACAAGATTCGTAGCTTCAATCTGCTCCACTACAACTTTAGGGAGATAAGATTTGTAGCTTGTAGCTTTAATTTGTTCCACTGCAACTTCAGGGAAATAAGACTTGCTATGGTAGATTTAATCCGATCTTTTGCAACTTCAGAGGTATAGGATTTTTTGCTTCAATCTACTCTACTACAACTTCAATAAGATAAGATTTGTAACTTCAATATGCTCCACTGCAACTTCAGGGGGATAAAATTTGTAGCTTCAATCTGCTCCACTGCAACTTTAGGGAGATAAGATTTGTTGCTTTAATCTGCTCCATTGCAACTTCAGTGAGATAATATTTGTTGTCGTAGCTTCATTCTAACCCATCGTAACTTTAGAGGTACAGGAATTGTAGCTTTAATCCGATCCACTATAACTTTAAAGATATAGGATTTGTAGCTTCATCTCGCTCTACTGCAACTTCAGCAAGATAAGATTTGTATATTAAATTTAATCCAACCCACTATAACTTTAGGGGGATAGGAATTGTGGTTTCACTGATCTGTTACATCGTTCTCTAGGGAGCATGACCTATAGAATCCATTTCATAGGCCTATATTTATGCCAATCGATTAGGATGTTATGATCAGAATGAATCAAATGCTCCTAACTAGATGTATATGAATGATATTTGTATGAATGCAGAATGTAATTTTCGAGAATGATCTCCTTTTTAGTGCTTAGGTTGACATTGCTTGTTGTTCGTCAAGGTTTTATCACTGATGTGTTACCATGCCTTCTTGTTCAGATCTGGTATCTTTGACAGAAAAGCCGAAGAAGTAATCACAATTTAGACTATTCGTTCCCATATATTTCCCACCCTTAGATTTGGGTAGTTCTAACTTGTGGTCCTATTTTAGGTCCTTGTACTATTTAGAAACCTTTCAGAGCAATATGCAAAAATCATTTTTCTTGAATATTGTTAGTCCATTAATTGTTATTTCAATGTAAAAAAGCTTGAAAAAGGTTGTAACAATGGATAAGATTGAAATTTATTGGGAGCAAAGCTCGAAGTGAATAGATTAATTAAACGTTGCTAAAATACAAACTGAGTAAGATGAAATTAGGTGCCCCAAATATCGCAGCATAAGCTTCTCTGCAAAACTTATTGAAGACCATTTTGAGCCTGATATGTGTTTAGGAGATCTAGAGTACTTTGTTGATTTCCCAAGATGTAACATTTCTCCTTCTGAGAAGACACGACCACCACACGTTCAATCTTCGATCTAAATTTGAGCGACTCTTTCCTGGGTTTTCAACTCAAAACCTCTTTGGTCTCAAGGCGCCCTTTTGCGAGTTTTCGCCTTAGCCTCTACCCCACCATTTTTTTAGGTAAAGTATTTCTTGACTGAATCTGAATTCACAAAATTAGGCAGGTTTTTGCCATCCATCTCGGTCAAAATCAACACTCCTCTAGAAACAAACTTTCTTTACCACATAAGGTCCTTCTCAATTCGGCATCCATTTTCCTCTGTAGTATTTTTGTATGGGTAAGATATTTTTCTATAGCAGGTCCCCCTCATAGAATTCCCTGGGGTGAATCTTTTTGTCATAAGCTCGTATCATTCATTTTTGGTACATCTGACCATGACGGATAGCTTTCAACCTCTTCTCTTCAATTAAGTTCAACTGATCATATCGAGATTGGGTCCATTTTGCTTCATCTAACTTCAACTTTAATAAAACTCGGAGAGAAAAAATCTTGACTTTAATGGGAAAAATCGCCTCCATTGCATAAACCAATGAGAAAGGTGTTGCCCCAGTGGAGGTTCTGACAAATGTTCAATAAGCATAGAGGGCAAATTGTAACTTCTCATGCCAATCTTTATAAGTTTCTGTCATTTTCCCCATGATATTTTTAATGTTCTTATTGGCTGCCTCCACTGCATTGTTCATTTTTGGACGATATGGTAATGAGTTGTGATATTTGATCTTGAACTGACTGCATACCTCTGCGATCGTGCTGTTGTTCAAATTTAATGCGTTGTCAAATATGATCCTTTTTGGCATTCTATACCGACATATGATCTTTTTTTTTGAAAAATTTACTGACTGCCGACTTCGTGACATTGGCATAGGAAGCGGCCTATACCCACTTGGTGAAATATTCGATGACCACAAAGATGAATCGATACCTATTGGAAGCTTTTGGCGAGATTGGCCTAATGACATCCAAACCCCACAGAGAAAGGTCATAAAGAAGTCATAACATGAAGAGGTGAATGAGGCATATAAATTTTTTTTCTCCATAAATTTGACACTTATGACATCTTTTGGAGTAACTAATACAATCTTCTTCCATGGTGGACCAATAATATATGAATATCATGATTTGTTTGGCCATTGTAAAACCATTAGCATGTCTTCCGCAAACACCCTCATGGACTTCTTCCAAGATTTTCTTGGCCTCAACAGCGTCCACACATCTTAGTAGCACCTGATCTTTCATTCTTTTATATAGGATCTACCCATCTAAAACATAATCATTGGCCAGTCTCCTCCGCGTCCTTTTATCATTCTCGGTTGCTTGATCAGGGTTTTCACGATTCTTTACATATTGCAGTATATCGTGGTACCAAGCGTGATCATCTTTTTCTTCTTCCTCGATGTTGTAACAATGGGTCAGAGGCTCATAAATACTCATCTGGATAGGTTTTACATCCTCTTGTTTGTTTACTTTGACCATGGAAGCTAAGGTATCTAAGGCGTCAGCCATCTAATTTTCATCTTGTGGAAGGTAGTAGAAGGTGATGTCATTAAACTCCTTAATTAACTCAAGGACTAGCCTTCGATAATCGATCAACTTAAGATCTCTCATCTCCCATTCACTTTAGAGTTGATAGATCACTAATGCAGAATCCCCATATACCTCTAGTATCTTTATTTTACGTTCTATGACTACACGAATACTCATGATGCGTGCTTCATATTCTGCCATTTTATTTGTGTAATAAAAATCCAGTTTACTAGTAAAAGAATAATGATCTCTATCTGGGGATACTAAGACTGCCCTGATTCCGTTACCTATAACGTTTGAGTCCCCATCAAAATTTAGTTTCTAATGATGTTCTTTTTGAGCACCTTTTTCAGTAGTCGCAACATACATCATATCTTCGTTTGAAAAATCAAATTTTAAAGGCTCGTAATCCTCTAGAGCTCTGTTGGCTACGAAATCTACTATTGCACTCCCTTTCACTGTCTTTTGGTTTCCATAGATTATATCAAATTCGAAGAGTAGAATTTACCACTGGGTCATTCTTCCATTTAACGTAGTCGACTCCATCATATACTTTAAAGGATCTATTTTTGAGGTGAGCCAAGTTGTATGGTACAATATGTATTGTCTCAATCTTCGAGTTGTCCAGATTAAGACGCAACATAACTTCTCAATTGGCGAGTATCTTGTCTCACATTCCGTAAACTTCTTATTGAGGTAATATATCACTATTTCTTTCCTTCCTGACTCATCATGTTAGCCAAGCACGCATCCCATAGAATTCCCAAATATTGCCAAATACAGTTTCAGTGACTTATCTAGGCTAGGTGGCATCAGTACAGAGGCATTAGACAGGTAATATTTGACCTTGTCAAAGGTCTTCTGGAATTCCTTATCCCATGCACTTGAATTATGTTTCTTAAGAAGACAGAATATGGGGTCACATTTCTCAGTTAGTTGTGAAATAAACCGGGCGATGTAATTTAATCTCCCTAAGAAACCCCAGACCTCCTTTTGAGTGCGAGGCGGAGGTAATTCTTATATAGCTTTGAATTTATTTGGGTCGATCTCGATTCCATTTTCGTTGACTACAAATCCTAGTAATTTTCCCAATTTAGCCTCGAAGGTACATTTTGCTAGATTGAGGTTTAGCTGGAATTTTCTCAACCTCAAAAACAATTTTCTCAAGAATTGTACATGCTTCTTTTTTATTAGGGATTTTGCTATCATATCATCGACATAAATCTCGATTTCTTTGTACGTCATATCATGAAACAAAGTTACCATGGCTCTTTGATACGTCGCTCCAGTATTTTTTAGTCCGAATGACATCACTTTATAACAAAATGTGCCCCACATGGTTACAAATGTGGTCTTTTCTATGTCTTCAGGATGCATATTTATCTGGTTGTATCCGGAGAAGCCATCTATGAAGGAGAAAAGTGAATAACCTACCGTGTTGTCCACTAAGGTGTTGATGTGAGGCAACTAGAAATTGTCCTTCAGGCTGGCTTTGTTTAAATCCATGTAGTCTACACATATTCGTACTTTTCCATATTTCTTAGGGACGGGGACTATGTTCGCTACCCACTTCGAGTATTTAACCACTTGTAAGAAACCAGCATCGAATTGTTTCTTGACCTTTTCTTTTATTTTCAGCAGAATGTCGAGCCTCATATTTCGGAGTTTCTGTTAAACCGGCTTACATTCCTCCTTTATGGGAAGGCGGTCATGATATCGGTACTTAGACCAGGCATGTCTTGATATGACCACGCAAAGACATCTTTGAATTCTTAGAGTAACTCAAAGAGGTCTCGCTTTGTCTCTGCAATGATGCAAGCTCCGATCTTCACCTCTTTCTTTTCTTGTTTATCTCCTAAGCTCAAAATTTCCACTGACTCTTTGTGAGGTAAGATCTGTTTCTCATCCTGTTCTACCGTTCTTAATAAATCAAGGGATAAGTTACAACCTCGATCATCTTCAAAGTCCTGAGGTTCCCCTGGACACATATCTTACTCAAAAGGAGACTCTAAGTCAGCAATAGCATCGCTTGTATTATTGATATTTGGATACCTGTTATAGAAATAAATGAATACCCAAAGAACAAATGAATCTAAGAATAATTATCTGTATAGTATGAGTATGAATGAATTGGAAAAAATAAATAAAAGAATATTTTCAAAATAAGACACAAAGATACATTTTATTGAAATAAAAATAATAGACATATGCCTTTTCCACAAAAGGATTCCTATTGTTCCCAAGCTTAGAGCAATAAGTGTATTTTGAACATTACTCTGAATTAGTTATAAAAATTATAGGGATCTCTTCCGCAGTCCAATTGTTCAGAACACTTCCGGGGATATAAGGACAAATACCTAATAGGTTTTATTCCCCAATTCTTTCTTCGGATATGGCATTGATGCTCAAGTTTCCCAACATTCCTTCCGCAATTTCTTTTTTTGACATCTTTCGTTCA
Source organism: Gossypium gossypioides (assembly GCA_013467495.1). NCBI lineage: Eukaryota > Viridiplantae > Streptophyta > Magnoliopsida > Malvales > Malvaceae > Gossypium > Gossypium gossypioides. The sequence goes on along the minus strand of JABEZY010257873.1, from coordinate 5,446 downwards.
GGATAAATGGTTTCTCCTAACACGAATGTTTTAGATATATAGGGATAGATCATCGGTTCCCACTTGACCTCTCCCCCACTTAGTCGCGCTCTTCTTCTTTCTTGCTTCTTTTCCAGCTCTTTCTTCATTTGTCTCGCATCTGGCTTGTACCTTAAGCCAAAGCGGTCTTACTTATCCCTCAGCATGGGTGCATCGACTATTCCTTGAAGTTATTTTCTGAGTTCTCTTCCAAGTAAAGCTCATTTTCCAACCTTCAACTGCAGGTACATCCTCGTGGTTCTAGATATTTTTGGCACTAGGATATTATTTCCTTCAACAATGAAAGTTGCATTAACAAATTCTAGTGATCGAAAGGTACATTCTATTGCCTCTTCATCTGCTCCTATTTATGGTGCGCCACTAGTTATGGATGCAATGATATCCTCTTCAGCGTTTATTGTTACCAGTCAGCCCTTTGTTACGAGTTTCAGTTTTTGGTGTAATGACGATGGTGCTGCCCTTGCCGAATCAATCCAAGGCCTACCCAACAAGTAGTTATAAGATGGTTTGATATCCATTACCAAAAATTCTACCTCATATATGTTTGGACCAATTAATAGAGGTATTTCAATCCTCCCTATCACCCTCCTTCTGTACCATCTAGTACTATATTTTGGCATGTCTTCATGTGAGAGCTATACATTGGCAATCTATTCAGTATGGATAGAGGCAAGACGTTCAGCGCAGATCTATTGTCGATTAACACTCCTAGCAATGTATATTGTTTGTAGCGGGTAGTAATGTGTAGAGCCTTCGTGGATCCCATGCCCTCTTGAGGTATTTCATCATCATTGAAAAAGATGAAATTGTCGGCACTCAGATTGTTAACCAAATGGTCTAGCTTGTTTACAGAGATATCATCAGCAACATAAGTTTCATTTAACAAATTCATCAACGCGCTACGATGTATCTCTGAGCTCAAGAGCAAAGCTAGAACTGATATGCAAGCTGGTTTTTTGTGTAGTTGTTCTACGTACTTGCCTCACATTCAGTAAACTTCTTATTGAGGTAATATATCACTATTTCTTTCCTCCCTGACTCATCATGTTGGCTAAGCAAGCATCCCATAGAATTCCCGAATACTGCCAAATACAGTATCAGTGACTTATCTAGGCTAGGTGGCATCAGTACAGAGGCATTAGACAGGTAATGTTTGACCTTGTCACAGGTCTTCTGGAATTCTTTATCCCATGCACTTGAATTATGTTTCTTAAGAAGACAAAATATGGGGTCACATTTCTCAGTTAGTTGTGAAATAAACCGGGCGATGTAATTTAATCTCCTTAAGAAACCCCAGACCTCCTTTTGAGTGCGAGGCGGAGGCAATTCTTATATAGCTTTGACTATATTTGGGTCGATCTCGATTCCATTTTTGTTGACTACAAATCTAAGTAATTTTCCCAATTTAGCCTCGAAGGTACATTTTGCTAGATTGAGGTTTAGCTGGAATTTTCTCAACCTCAAAAATAATTTTCTCAAGACTTGTACATGCTTCTTTTTTATTAGGGATTTTGCGATCATATCATTGACATAAACCTTGATTTCTTTGTACATCATATCATGAAACAAAGTTACCATGGCTCTTTGATACGTCGCTCCCGTATTTTTCAGTCCGAATGACATTACTTTATAACAAAATGTTCCCCACATGGTTAGGAATGTGGTCTTTTCCACGTCTTCAGGATGCATCTTTATCTGGTTGTATCCGGAGAAGCCATCCATGAAGGAGAAAAGTGAATAACCTATCGTGTTGTCCAGTAAGGTGTTGATGTGAGGCAACTAGAAAATATCCACAAAGCTAGAACTGATATACTTAATTGCCAAAGTTTTTTCTTTAATGGGTTTGGTTCTCGTACTTGCAGGGTCATAGTGTCTCCCACTGTGCGTGAAGAAACCAATATCCTGGCCTTCTTCTGAAGTGCCAACCGAGTTCTCCTCTCCTGAGATCATTACGTTACAATCATAATTCTATGGAACCCTTTTGCTATCCTTGTAGGAAAAAGCCACAGGTTTCTGAATTATGACTCTTGGCGGAGCTTATGTTCCTGCTTAATTATTTCACGGTCGTGAAATAAGTACTACCGGGTGGTTGACCTTGTAGACGTTCTCTATTGATCCTTCTTCTGAGGAAAAAAACATCTCCTCATTCCAAGCCTTTGACATCTTCAAAAAATTTCAATTCTTTGTTATCCATCAGACTTTGTACTAGAGCTCTGAACTCAGCGCACTCCTGAATTTCATGACTTTCTTCAGCGTGGAACTCACAGTAGCTCCTCGCTCCTTTGGTCATCCCTTCTGAATCTTAAATGATTAATCCCACGTCTATCATTTTTTGCCAAACCCATTTTAGTGGGGATTTCACTTTCGCAACATCGGTTTTGGTTTTCTTTCCTCTACTCTCAATTATCGCGTTTACCGATTGGTCAGAATGACTTGGAAACAGATTTTCTGCTACATTAGGTCCCTAGGGATCATCGAACCTTACAATCCCCATCTTGATAAACCTCTCAATCAAATTTTTGACTGCAGTGCAGTTCTCAATTGAGTGTTCCGTTATTCCTGCATGACACTCGCATTGAGCTTTTGCATCATTCCATTTTGGGAACGGAGGTTGCATGGGTTTTAAGTAAAACGGGGATACCACATACGTGTCAAACAAATTCTGATATAACTCTCTATATGTCATTGGGATATGTGTGAATTGGAGTTTTTCCGTTTTTGGCTTTAAGTTAGATTCTTGCCTTGAAGGGCATTGATGTTTGGTTGTCACGGTCCTTAGTTGGCCCACAGTGACCAGTTTTGAATAACTTTTATTATACATACTTGCGGTGTTTGCTTCATTTTCTTTCTTTCTCAGGGCTGACCTTTTAGCGTTTTCTCTTATGTCTATTTCCCACTCCTTACTGCATTTTCAATCATTTCTTCGGACATTACTATATCTGAGAAGCTCTTGGTAGCACTTTCAAACATATGGTTAATGAACAGGGCTTTCAGAGTGTTTATGAAAAGCATTGTTGTCTCTTTCTCCAGAAAAGGTGGTTGAACCTGTGTTGCCACCTCTTTCCATCTTTGAGCATATTGTCTAAAGCTTTCACTTTGCTTCTTCTCCATGTTTTGCAGCGTAATCCTATCGGCTGTCATGTCGGTCACATGACTGTATTGTTTCATGAAAGCCTATGCCAAGTCTTCCCATAAGTTGATTTTGGTACGGCTTAGTTAATTGTGCCATTTGGCTGCCGACCCAATCAAACTATTCTGGAAGCAATGGATTAATAATTGGTTATTATTAACGTATCCCATCATTCTTCGGTAGAACATTATGATATGGGTTTCAGGACAACTAGTCCCATTGTATTTTTTGAATTCTGGAGTCTTAAATTTTAGTGGAAGCACTAGATCTGGGACTAAACTCAATTCCATAACATCGACCCCGCAAAGGTAATCAACACTCTCTATAGCTCTGAATTTCTCCTCCAACCACTTGCACCGATCTTCTAGTTGTTTTTGCAATTCTACTCTTGCTCTATCTATTTCCGCCATGTCGTCCAGATTTGGAACAACGGGGTTGGTCGGATTATCTCCAGGATTAAGACCTAAACCCGTTGGGTAATTCACCGGTGCTGCGGTACCGACCTGATATTGTTGAGGTCTTATGGTAACGGGTACCCTTCGTGGATATGTATCTGGTTGGGCTTGGACATTCACCGAGGTAAAGCCTGGGGGTATATAGGGTCTTCATTATCATCCCCAGAGTTAATCATAGTACTTTTCCCTTTTTCAATCCCTCCGGCCAGTAACTAGGTCAACTGGCTTATCATGCTTCGTTGGGACTATTGTATTTGATCCCTCATGTCTTGCTGTACCTTAACTAATTGGTCCTACAGCTGCACTTGCAACTAATCTTGCATGTCTTTCTGAATTTGTTTTAGTCTCTTTAACCTTTGATCCATGGCTTTGGTTTTACCGCAGGTACCATAATGATATTCGGTTGACAGATTCTTGTTGGTTTCTAAGGTAACTTTATAATTTTGATTAATTAGTGTAACACCCCTAACCCTTATCCGTTACCGAAACAGGGTTACAGAGAATTACCGAACTTTACGAACTAAATACAAACAATCATACATTTCGTATTCATTTCTTAATCAAACAAAAGCCAATCAAATTCATTCATGTAGTCTCAAATACGAGCCCTCGAGACCCACAATAAACATTAAAAGTGGTTCGGGACTAAATCGAGTACTCAGGAAATTTTTTCCAAAATTTCAAAAATTTTCTTAGAATCAGGGCTTACATGCCCGTATGGACGAAAATAGGTCATTTTAAGGTAACTTTTCTCACCAATTTTGACAGAACATCACAAATATTTCTTTTACTTATGCCTACCTATTTAACTCATTTCATTGATTTATCAAATTCTATTACTAATAACATGTATACGAATATTTAATATTCACAATCACAATTCAAACTATTTCATCGCCAAACCAACCCTATACATGCCATATAAACCAAAATTTACTTTACAAAAACTATCGGATAACAGGGTGTAGTTTGATGTGATGATCCAATCCTCCGACCTCACGCTAATCTACAAGAAATATTAAATAACACGAGTAAGCTTAATGAAGCTTAGTAAGTTCATAGGCCTTAAATATAAATCTTACCGAACATACTAAATAATTCATTTAGATTAAACATTTCACAACATTTCCTACCAATCACAACTTCGATTGATGAATTCACATTAATCGTTGTAATACTTAACAATCCTTACCAAATTAGAGAACGTCTTACGAATTTGAGTACATCGTTTTCTTGATGCCATAGTCCAACTATGGTCTTACACAATTGCCATGGCCCTACCATGGTCTTACACTCGTAATGCCATTAACCTAGTTATGGTCTTATCATCAGAATGCCATAGCCCAGCTATGGGCTTACACGTATACATTTACTGCAATGGTCCAACCATGGTCTTACGTTTAAGGTGCCATAACCTAGTTATGGTTTTTTCATTAAAATGCCATAGCCCAGCTATGGTCTTGCATTTAAACATTACCATGGTCTAGCCATGGTCTTATCCGTCAATTCATCTTGTGTCATGGAACAATCATACTTAATCCTAGACCAATTTGTAGAATTTGTTGTAATTCAGGGACTATTCAGCTAATTTCCCTTTTTCTACGATTTTCTTCAAGTTCTTGATCTATAATATAAAATTATTCATTCATCAGTATCTAATTCAATTATAATTCAATTCACAATTTATACCCTTTAAATTTCAAAATTACACAATTACCCTAACTTTTACAATTTTTACGATTTAGTCCCTCAGCAATTAACTCATCAAATGAGCTAATTTTTCTCAATTAACACTTTATCTAAATATTATAAGCTACTACAC